>JADKLZ010008904.1:0-12882 GCA_021533235.1 Biomphalaria straminea | reverse complement strand
TTTAGGAAAAGAGTGTCGTTTTGTCGCCCATGGACCCGTGTCTTTAGCTAGCGGTGGCAATAAAGCGCTTGGCTTCTGAAGCGATGGGTCCCGGGTTCGAATGCTAGTGAAGACAAGGATTTTTCATTTCAGGATTTATGGCGCCTCTGAGTCCACTAATCGCATCCCAAACATCATTCTGTTCGGGAAGTTGCGTCTGGCTCAAGAAAAACTGGTCGCCCCCACCTCCGTTACGTGGATGTGATAGAACGGGATTTAAAATCAGTGAACATTGATACTGACCATTGGGAAGACATAGCCTTAGACCGCACTAGTTGGAGAGAGACGGTGACCAAGAAAGCTATGGACAGCGAGAAAACATGGGCCTCATCTCTTGAAGAAAAGCGTGCCACACGGAAAATGGCTGGCTACTAATGCGAAAGATACCTTGACCCTCATTATATGTGGACGGGAGTTTCTCTCCAAAATAGGACTCCACAGCCATATAAAAAAGTGTTCGAGATGTACTATAGTCACTCTACGACTGAAGGGGGCCTATATAAGTCCACTAAGATATAATGGGTACCTAACATTAGTAGGCTAAAAAAAAAAGTACAAGCGGTTGGTCGTTATGCTGGCCACATGATACACTCGTTAACCGTGGGTCACAGAAACAGATAAACTTTACAGCATCTGCCCTATACATTGCAAAGTCTGAAAGAGGAACTTAAATTTTTTACATGTTTGTAAAGAACGAAATAGAGTAGGGCCTTCTGAATTAAATGTAATTTCATTTATTTTCTTGTACATGTTATAACACATTTAAAAAAACACAATATTTGTGAAATGTGGAGGCCCAAATGTACATTCCATTTTTTAAAACAATTTGGTTTCCATCTAAATAAACGGTTGCACTTTATTGGAGACCTGACTATGGTGAAATAAGAGCTTTTATTGTTTTTTTTTTAAATAATGTAACATACAGATAAACAGACAGAGCACACACACACACAAAGCAGCGGATTTTTCCTCCGGGTGTCTCTGAAGACGCATTTATTCATGTGTATTAAACATGTTCAAATATCTGAAAGGGGATTGTATTAGGTAAAATACATTTATACCAAATACACTAAGTACAATTGTGAAAATTAAGGCTTTTCGAAAGCATTGCTTAACACTTCTAGTTCTAAATACGAGCTAATGAAGCTACCACTTCTAGTTCTAAATACGAGCTAACGAAGCTACCACTTTATTTCTCAGGTGAATACATCCAAAGAAAGGCCAAATCTAGATGAATGTTGTGAAGTAGAGACTATTTTGGATCGTCTTAACCTAACATTACCTGGCGACTTGGTAAACTAGATTATGATTATCTGATAATATATACATTATTTTAATTTATTCTGAAAATACGATTGTACTTCGTACCATGCAGTTCTAATTATTAGCTGATCCTTGATGGCAGAGAATCGGGCGTACTTTTGTGTTTAAATTACATTACATTAGAAATTAGAGTACATTATTTGTAGACATAATTATTTTATATTTTAATGATAGGCCTATATGTTAATCATTAATATTTAGAATTCCGAAATCTAAAAATTAAACAAACAAAATATTCCTTTCAAAACCGAAGTTGAATCTAGATCTAGACCTAGTTCTCTAGCCAAAGTTAATTATTTTAATTATTTTTTTTACTTTGAAAAATTATAACGGTCAAACATTCCTCGGTTGTTAATTAAACTATAGAAAATAAAACTGGCTGTCTTTAAAATGTCTAAACATTTTTTGTTTATTTACAGATCTCATTTCATAGAGCCTTAACGGACGTGGCCAGCTTGGTCAATGACGTTACATTTTTAAGACTGAATCTGAACTTAAACCAAACGATAAAGACAATAAATATAACACTCTGTCAACTCCATCGATATTTCCAGCACAATGAATATATTAAGCAAACACGATCATTCTCAAACTGCAAGCGGCCAAGCAACTTAATTCAATGTAGGCCTACAACTCTTAATTCTGACGATTGTAAAGTCAAGATTACAATTGACTTTATCCGAAGTGCTTCGCAACTTTTAGATAAGACATATTCCGGACTTAATAAATTCAAGAATGCCACCAATTCACAAAGAAACAAAGGGGGTGCTAAAAAAACAAAAATGATTAAAAACAAGGGCCAAACAAAACAGACACAGAAACAAGAGAAAAACAAATCAAAAAAGGCTAAGACTAACAGGAAGAACATAGCACAGACTTCAGTGTCACCATAGATAATATTTATAGATGTACTGGAAATTTGTAAAACATACAGACTGGCCTAAGTGTCTTAGGCATTTTTGTTAAACTGCATAGTCCTTTAGTAAAAGATCTAGATAACTTATACTTGAATATTTTTTGGCTAACATTTTGCATTTCTTCAAAATTGCACTTTACAGTTTGTAGAGTTTATAACATACTCTGAATCTAGTCTATCGATATCTTAAAGTATTTATTCATACATTATTTTTTCATTTGTGAGTTATTTTGTTGTTATTTTTGGGTCCATGATAACAATATTGTTTTGAAAATACTTGCGTTGTGTTAAGCACCAAAATGAGGGTAGATTGATGGCGTCGTAACTAGGACTAAAGCTTTAATCAACATGAGACCGACAGGAGCATCAACTTTTTCTCTCGCCTACCTTTTTTCTTAAATATCTTAATATAATCTTAATCTTTTATATTTTTATAATTTTTTTAAACTAACAAGTCTTTGAAATTTTCTATCTGTATAAGTACTTGAATAGCTCAGTGGCTAGCATATTGGCCTTCCATCATGGAAGCTCGAGACCTCGAGTTTGAAGTCGGACTCGAGCAACTTTTTTTGTTTAAATAGCTTTGAAAAGGACGCACTGACTCCCTCCGCACACCCGAATGGAACACAAAAGTGATTGGACCATTGGGCACTGAGCCAGTGGCGTAGCTAGGGTGGGGGGAGGAGGGGGGAGAATTTGAAAATCCCCCCCGGGCCCCCACTTGAGGTGGACCCCCGAACGAGTGTTTTTTACATTCAAATTAGGCCTAAATATAACGAAAAATGCAAGGGCCCCTAAAGAGGTCAAGCCCCCTCGTGCCCCCAAATGATAGAAAATTCCCAGCTACACCCTTGCACTGAGCATGCTATAAGCATAAAAGTTACGCTAAACAAAAACATTTAATAAAAATTAGATCTCCTAAAAATTAATTGCATGTTTGTTATAATTTATGTAATTTCACTCCATATAAGCATTGTTGATTTTAATTTATTGTTGTTTTTTTTGTATGCCACGGGTTCGATACCCAAATTGAACCAAAAATGTTTTTTAATTTGTTTTTTTTTTATTATTATTTTATCAAATTGAGAGTACAACAATGGAGGTGTTCTCTTTTTAAAACATATAATTTTAAAATGTTTTTTTTAGTTTTATTTTACTTGATTACAGATAGGCCTATATTTTATAGCTATGTCAAAGCATATAAAAATTGATAAAAAATTAAAGGATTTGTTTCGGCCATATGTGTTACGTGTATGTATTCCATTTTGTGTGCTTGTCATACTTTATACTAAATTTGTATCTCTTTCTCTCTCGCTCTGCATATAGATATAACGGACTTTTAATCCTCAAGTAGAAATCATGAAAAGATTGAGCACGCATTATTTATTAATCAATAATACACATGTAACCTGGCGGGTTATATATTATTTTTGGCTTTTAATTTGTTTAGATTTACCTGGCCAGCTGACCCTTGGCCCTATAAAGGGACTGGTTTTAGTTAAGTTACTTCCTTTTTTTTTTTTTTGGTACGGACCGACTCGGCCATTGGTGGCTAGTCGAGGATCATGTAATTATTTGTTAGGCCTATGTAGTGTTAACTAAGCGGGATCGCTTGCTATCATTACTCTCGCCAATATTGCCCGCCTCGCCATTATTGCTCGCCTTGCCAATAATAATAATAATAGGCTTGTATTCGAATCCGAAGATTAGTGAGGAATACAGTGTTTCCCGTGGCTGTGCAGTCCCAGCTGTGACCTATATATTTTGCCACTTCCAGGGCAAGCAAAACCATTGTCCGTAGGTGGTCGGTTTAGATTTTCTTTTCGTCGTCTGCGTTTGTCCTCGGCGGCAGATTTTCTTTTGGTCTCAAATGTGTATCCCGCGGCCTTCGTGAGTGACCTCCAGCTGTCTCGTTCCGACGCCGAATGCAGCCAGGTGCTCTCTTCTATGTCAGCCAAGGAAAGTTGACGCCTAAGCTGGTCTTTGAAGCGTTTCCGTGGGGCGCCTCTGTTACGTCGACCACCTTTTAGCTCACCAAAAAAGACTGCCTTTGGCATAAGTTCGTCTCCCATACGGGATACATGCCCTGCCCAGCGTAGCTGTCGGATCATAAGAAGTCCCTCTATAGTCTATACTGTCCATACTGGCGTTCGCAAGGACATCGCTGTTTGTAGTGCGGTCTTGCCATCGTATGTCCCTGATGGAGCGCAAGCATCTTTGGTGAAAGCGCTCAAGGAGTCTTAGCTGTTTTCTATATAGTGTCCATGTCTCAGAGCCTTATAGAAGGGTTGAGAGAACCACCGCCTGGTAGACATTTATTTTTGTAGGTAGGCGAAGCGATTTGTTCTTCCAAACTCTCGCCTGTAGGCGTCCAAAGGCGTTACTGGCCCTGGCCAGACGGTTATCAACTTCCCTTGAAAGTGAGAAGTCATTTGACACTATGCTACCAAGATATGTGAAGTGATCTACCACGTTAAGGGGCTGTCCGTTTACTGTGATCCTTGGTGCTGAGTATGTTTCATTGGGTGACTTCTGGAACATGACTTCTGTTTTCCCGAGGTTTATAGATAGACCGAAAGAGGCGGCAGCGTAGGCAAATCCGTTTACCGCGTTCTGGAGGTCATTTTCATTGTGAGCTAGCAGGGCGCAATCATCGGCATAGAGAAGCTCCGTTATGACCATCTCCTTTGTTTTTGTGTGGGATAGTAGACGTCGGAGATTAAACACGTTGTCGTCAGAACGAAACCGGATGTAGATGCCTTCATGCAATCGCTGCCTCATTTGACCCAGCATTACGCCAAAGAAGATAGCGAATAGAGTAGGGGCAAGTACACAGCCCTGCTTCACGCCATTTTCTATTGGGAAGTGATCAGAAAGAGCAATAATGCTTCTCTATAAGTCTGCCATTATGTCTGTTTTGTTGTTAGTTATAGTTTAGGTTTAGGGCGTTATTTTGGTATAGTCATAGTAAGTTAGTGGATTTATTCAGTTTGTTTGGCTAGAAGCTTTAGGTTTGTAATAAAGTAGGGTTGATTTTTAGTTAGTTGTTCTATATTTTTATTATTATTTAGTGGTAGTAAAGTTTATTTTGGGTGCCCATATTCTAATGTTGATTTATTGATTTGATTTAATTTTGTTGTAAATAAAGTATTTCTATAATTTGTTTGATGAATTTTAGTTGTTGTCTTACCTTAAAAGTTATTTTAGATTAGCTTAGCTAGTTTAGTTAGTTGTGCCAGTCTGGTCGCCCAGGTGAAGTCCACCTTTTGGTATTGTACCGAAGTGCACAGAATGAACTCACACAGTAGAGCTAACATCGGCCTACTGAAAATATAATGTTTAGCTATATTAAAATGACCCTAAGCGCCTCCTGACCAGCTAACACACATTAGAATACAAATTCACTGATAAATTCACAAAAATAGACTAAAGATGAAGCTTCAAACTGATGAACTGACGAGATTGATTTGTGGACCCTGAAACAAGCTCGTCTCCTCAAGGCCTTCAAACTGAAATTTTTAAGTAACATACAAACTTTACATTCCTAATTAACTCCCATTCATCCTCACCACCGTCATTTGTGTTTATGGTGGAACATTCAGGGCCGGCCTTAGATAATTGGAGGTCCAAGGCAAAATGAATTTGGTGGCAGCAAATGAAATAGAAAAATTAAAAAGTGAAACAAATAAAATTACGCAATTTATTAAAAACATACTGTGTTCATACAAAACAAGGCAAAAGACAGGGAGGAATGGAGAAAGACGATCGACGAGTCTCGCTTGGTGCCCCAACGGTCCAACAGACTAAGGGATAGGTAGGTGAAGGTATTCCTTCCGTGTTTCTGAGTTGACCGTGCATTTAGATCCGGTGGATCTGTTGGGCACTCTCTATGTCTTCCAAGTAGTTCGTCTAGTAAAGAAACTTGGTTTAAATTCTTTCTTTATCTCGAATTAGTACATAGTAACTAGTAAGTAATTAGCCTTTATACCACTAAGAAGTTTGGTGATTGTATACAGTTGTTAATTAGGCCTATTTCCTCTACCTGCTGCCCCTGAAAGATTATTGCAAAATGGTCGTTTTTCCTGCCTAAGCATTTTTGTGGCAATTCGTAGAAATGCTATTTGTATGGCTTGGTTAATTTTACAAAACTTAAATCACTCTGTCTGGTAAAAAGTGTGTAGAAGTTATTTCTCCCTCATCCATTTTCAAATCAAGTTGAAACTTCACACTATTATTCATTGGCATAGACAAGACATGAATCAATATATAAAGTAACCAATTAGTCAATTAATTACTGATAATTAGTTATTTTTTTTGGATACCAACAAGGAAAACTAATCCTCCAGTATTCACCGATATATCTAAATTTGTTGAGTTTAGTCCCCTTACATAGTTGCAAATGAAATTTCTCCCTCACACATTCTCCGATGAAGTTGATACTTTCAACAATTATTTATTCTAGCTAACAAAACATGAATCAATTTTTAAAAAGCCTAATTATTCATTGAATTTTTTTTGTTGGATATTATATAAGGGAAATAAAGTAACTAAAGATATATATAGTTTTATGGGCGGAGTTCTTTCCCTTTAGATAAGCTTTTTTTTTTAAAGGATTTTTTGCTTGCCTTTCTTGGCTTAATTTCTATGTGACAGTGATGTCTCATCACTAACCCAGTTTTTTTTTTATATCAGAGTTAAAACAAAGGGCTAATACTTCCCTGTTTATGTAATAATTTATTTGAAATGCTCAACATGTATCTAGTTGCAGCACAGAAAATCTATTTTAAGGGATAGAAGAAATTGTTTTTTAACCTGAGTGTAATGGAGCTTGTGTAGGTCGAATCTTTTCCTTTTCTTTTATTGCTGGTCAGTTCTAGTTAGGCCACAACAAGATGGTGGTCTGATCCAATATCCGCTCCTCTTCTGCTTCATATACCCAGCTTCTCCAGTGTAACGTACCGTCTTTTTGTTTGGTGAGACCCATGTCACTTTGTGGCAAATTATTTCTTTTTGGAGGGGGTGGGGAATACTGCCTCCTATCACACGTTCATTATACCGGTATGTGCTAAAATGTGCGAACATTTTTTCATTTTTTGTTTATGCTGCCAAGTTCATGGGGGCCCATAATAGTGATTTCAAATCACCATATGTAACAGGGCGTCTCAGACTAGCCTGTGACATTCTCCCACGTTAGCATTTAAGTCCTCCATGACGATCAATACATTTTTATGAACATTTTGTCTACTAGACTATACTTTGTAATTGGTCATAGAATTGTTCCCATTCCAACAGATTTTTAAAAGCTTCCTTGTGAATTGGAGAGTTACTCTGCGTGAAATTTTTGTCTTTCCAAAGAAGAGAAGTGTTTCTCCTGATTGCAATCTTGCTTCTCCAAAATTATTCCATCGAACTTGTCCCAAGATCTGTATTTAGCCATAGATACTAGCTTTACCCACGTTTCTTCTTTTTTGAAGTAACGTTTGTATTATGTGAGATAAGAAATGCCCGTTGATTTGTTCCCAGACTATATAAGACGACCCGCATTTTAACTCTCCCCAACATACTTTTAGTAATTAATTCTAGTAGGTTTATCGGCTGCGTTGAATTGGAGCAGCCCGCTTTAAAACGCCTACGCCAACTAAAAGTTATATAAACAACTTTTGCCAATTCTTCTTCTCAGTTCTGTTTCAAACTATTGATAGCCTCTATGGTGCTTTTATTTTTTTAAACAGAATCTCCTTTTTTCCCTTTAAATCCTTTGCATTCGACTAAATGTCTACTGGCTAGGGTTACAAGACACCTGGTATCTTATTTCTAAGATGAATCAGAAATGCAAAAAAAGAAATCAGAGCACAGACATTCAGGAACTCTGAGCAACAAGTTTTATTTAAACAGCTTTGAACATACAAGTTCAGCAAGAAGATTGTCAAAAGACATAAAATCACTTTTCTGTAATGTTTGAGTTGGTGAACTTAAATCAGAAGATTTGAAGGATTGAATTAGATTGATTGATAAAGCAACAGTGCTGACATTTTTAAATTTCAGACCTACACCTGCAGGACAGCAGAAATGTCCTTTTGACAGATGTCTAGTAATCCTATTAATGTCTAGTAATCCTATTAATGTCTAGTAATCCTATTAATGGCTTAGGTCACTGATCCTTGAAAAAAATGTTATAACTGACAGGAAATACAATGGTCCTACTATGTGACAAAAGATTTATTCCATTGTACTGCAAGCAAGTAATGATGTAGCTTCTATATATATATATTCAAAAGAAATCAATGCACAACCTTCAAATAAAAAAAATTAAAAGCAAGAAAGTAAATACACTAAAAAACAAAGTTGCTATATAATTTATTTTTAAAATGTCATTCATGAAGAATGATAAAGTATCACTTGACAATTTTTTCTTTCAACATACATATACAATGTATGACTCAGTAGTTCATACACTGACATTAAATCACAATGTTCCAAGTAGATCAAGTTCAATCATGGTTCAATAACTTAAAAGATTTTTGCAACAAAAACACTTTGACTTCATTTATTAACAATTACAACATTGGTGGCCAATTTTAAGCACGCAATAGTCAGCACAAAAGAGCACTTTGTTGTATAAATAACAGACTTCACATTGTAAAAAAAAAATTTTGAAAATGTGATAAGCTGAACTAATAGTCTGGTTGAAAGAGCTGTTCAACTTTGGAAACAGCTGAAACAAAAAGCGTTGAAGTCTGTTTCTAATAGCTACAGAACCAATGTGAACAGAGAGTCATTTAAACAAACAAAAAAATATATGTTTGTTGAGTACCAAGCTGCTGTTGCAAGTTTTGATAATGTTCAGCATTATCACCCCCCTACAAGAAATGAAGTGGTTGCATCAAATGACAAAAAACATGGCTAAAACAAAACTCCATTAAAAACCTTATTTTTTACTGAGAAATTCATCTCACTAGTTCACAAATCAGAAAAATATTTGTCAATATTGTCATAAGCATACATCCTACATTTGATCAAAATGTACATTAAGAATTCTGCTTCATAGCGCGTTCTTACTTACATTGGTCTGTCCTCTTATTTAGAAATTCTTATCATGATCAAGGAAGCATAAAATGAGGTTTACATTATGTAGGTTCAAAACTCAAAACTAAAGTAAATGATTTTGTTGGTAACTTGAAATTGTTTAGAAGTTGGTGATCACTTGAGTGCTGGTAAAGTTTCCAAAAAAATTGATACAAGAAGTTACCAGAAGGAAAGATATTATCTTGTTTGTAGTTCATTTGAAACATTGACATTAACTCTGTAGAGGATATACAAAATCTTTCAGTGCTAGTCCAGAAATTATTTCAGATAATAGATATTTGAAATGTTATAAAAAATTCTATTTTAAAATGTTATTAAATGCTTTTTTTTTTATTTTCATTCCCTTTAAAACAAAAGTTTGAAAATCAAGGTACTCAAATTTAAATCTTTTTTTTCTGTTGAGATTGAGATCAATTAGAGCTTTATTTTTTTAAAAAATCAAATAATTTCCTAAAGTGGGTAAAACAACTTCAGTTAAGATCATAACCCTGTATTAAATTTTTTTGTTAAATAAAATTAAAAACTAAATTTATACTACAATAAGTTATAATAAATGAGAGTTGGTTTTTGTGTGTGTATGTGTGTGCGTGCATGAGCTGTAACATATGATGAGGCAAAGAAACTACGTGCTATGATGCATAACCACTTTATCATTGAACCCCTGTTTAGAGCCTATTAGTAAGAAAGATAAAAGTTTACAATGACAGACTTACCCAGTCTCTTTCACCCATTCCTAAACTGTGTGTACAATAATATCTTTATGCATAGTTTTCATGTGACGGATTAATGTCGTCTCACGTGCATATTTACGATCACAATGGCCACAAGTCAGCTGACTACTTGGTTTATGAGCCCGGCGTATATGGCGGCTTAAATCTCCTGTGATGTATTTAATAAAATATTGTTGAAAAAAAAATGAACCCAAACAGAACCTCAAAGTTAGATAGTGGTTTACAAATTGATTCATTTGTATTTCTTATAGCTCATAATTCTAAAAAAAAAAAATAATTGATGTACAAAAAGAAAAAAACTCAGTAGTTGAAAATGTTGAATATTAAAAACAAAACTGACCAGTCTGAAAGAATTGTTTCTCACACAATGAACACTTGAAAGCTTTGTCTTTGTTATGAAATCTTAAATGTACTACCAAGTCACTTCTTCGTATGTATCCTGGAAGGAATAGTAGGAAAACAAAAATAACAGAATGTTGAACACATCCCCACAATTTAGCTCATGAAGTGCCCATTAGCATGAAACCAATTACAGTAGTAGATGGTTTTCAATCATTCTGAGACCACTGTTACAATTTTCAAATTTTTCAAAAAATGTGTTAAAAATAAAAAAAAAGAGAAGACAATTCTCAGCAATTTGAAAAGCTTTTGATAATCAAACCCAACTAAGATAAGATTTATAAAAGATGATTGCCAACATTTTTAAAAACCATTCAGTAAACTAAAAATACTTGCGATAATCAAGTAGTTAGATTTTACTACTAATAAAAATTAATAATACTTGTGACGATATCGAAGTTGGATTATATCTAAAAATACTGTTGACAATTCATACTAATTAATCATTGAGTATGGGCCATGTTTGGTTGTGGGCAGTGAGAGCTTGTATTTTATCGCTGGCATTGTGACTAAGGTGTGCCTTTATGTAAAGTCATAATTTGCTTATACATAATGCATGTTCAATGAATTAGTACATAATATGTAATATTGACTATTGTTTGACACACTCGCTAAGGGTGGAAGAAGTTGCTCACAAATTAACTCTGCACTCTACCTGGAAGAAATGAAGAAATTAATTATAAATAAAATAAATGAGAAGTGGACAAGCTCACATCCAAATCACAAGAAAGATGATGCTTACTATAAGCTATCCCGACAAAATCAACGTGTAATCTTTCGACTTAGGACCGGACACAACAGAATGCGACAACACATGTACCGGAAGCTCAAAATTGGAACCAGTGATATCTGCCCATGTGGAGTGTCATCAGAGAATGCCGACCATGTCCTCCAAGACTGCGCTCTTTACCAAGAGGCCCGCCAAAGACACTGGCCGCAAAATACCCCAGTAGAAAGAAAACTATATGGAGAGCTCCCTGACTTGGAAACCACTGCGCAGTTCATCTCAGATATTGGTGTAGTGATCTGAACCCTCCAACATAACAATGAGAACGAAGAAGAAGAAGAAGACTATTGTTTTTTCACTAATCCCTATTTACGAACTATCATTCATGTCATTAAATATTTGTTACGTTCTCACTTGTTAAATACTGCACATTAGCCTATTGACATTATTTGATTTACTTAACATACTAAGTTGACAGACTGTCAGGGGTGCTCATGCAGACAAGCCAAATCAAAACTACAACCCCGACACCACATAAGGTTTTCGCTGTGCTCATACCTTTTTAAAATAAGATTTAAAAAAAAGGCAATTGAACTAATCAACAACTGAGTAGTAGTAAGATTATATGCATTACAAGATTACAAAAAGAAGTTGACACAGATCCTTATTTTTTCCCCTACAAATCTATTCATGATAATTGTCATGCAGTGCACTTCACAATGCAGCATTGGAAATTTTGGTTGCACTTGTGTTGACCCAATTGTTTTCTTCTTGATCTTCTTGTTAGAGGATGCTGTATTGAGGTGTTAGAACTTCTTGGTCTTTTATTGTTACAACTTATCTCAGGGTTGTTTGTTTCCATTGTTAAGGTTAGAATGAGTTGGTCTGATTTAAAGATGTTAGTTTGGATATTCCCTATTGTAGTGTTAGTTCATGAGTGTGTGTTCAATAGGGGAAGATCCAACCCCAGCTAGCACTGTACTGTTGGTTGGTCACTGCAATGATGTATGTGTTGGGCTAGTGTTGTGACTGATAATAGAAAAACTATGTATGCACTACGGCTTGTGAAATCACAAGGTGCAGATTAGTTATTTACCTTCTATCTTAATACTACCTACATTGGTTTTATTGTATTATAACACCAATATCTCTAATAATTATTCATATCACCAATGTTTGCAACAAATGATTATCACCATCATGATCATCTTTTTAGTAAAACATTAAATATTTGTTATGCACCTCACAGAGTTATTCAATCATTTAGCAATATTCAATTGTCACTTTATAGAATGTCGGGAACTGGGCTAACAAGCCAAGCTTAAAATATTACCCATGACAATAATAATGGATTGAAATTGGTTCATTCTATGTCACTGTTGTGAATGCAATTTAGGAGTTTGTGTATAATGTAATATGAAGTAATCACAACTCACCCGTAGGGAATGCCACCAATTTTGTGAACAAAACAACCTTTTTTTTTGTCCACTAGCTTTCTTTTTTTTTAATGTTTTAAATGACTTACCTTTGCCACATTGATCACATCGATGCGGCTCCTGTTTAGTGTGGATCAACATATGTCTCTTTAGATCACAGCGCTGTAAGAACTCTCGACCACAAGTTTCACATTTAAACAATGGCTGACTCTGAGAAAAAGAAAA
>JADKLZ010008903.1:23938-45294 GCA_021533235.1 Biomphalaria straminea | reverse complement strand
ATAACTGCATTTAGCCATGAAGCAATCAAACAAAAGAACTGAGTTAATTAGTGGTTTATTTTACAAATGAAAATGACGGATGAAATGAACATAATTATTACTGTACTTAGCAATACACAATTTTCAACACAATAATCAACAATATTAAAAGTATACTTTTCCTGCTACCATGTTCATTTATTGAACTAGAACAAGAAAGAAGAAAATGTTCATGGTGCATTGACAGAAATAGAACCAAACAGATTAATGATATCACTCAAATTATATTGGAAATGTTGAGTCTGCAATAGAGGTCATATAGATAATGGGTAGCTTGTATGAAATGGTTTTACCATCCCTCAAATCTGATATGACGCCACCTTTTGAAATAAGAAAAGACTTCTGGACATGTTACTATACAACTCGGGTACGTTAGCTGACAAACATGATGAAGATGATATCGAATGAGGTTTGGAATGCAGGCTGGCATGAGATACTCAATGAATCCAACATTTACTTCTAAGGCATATCATATAAAGACAATGACAAATTTGAGTTCCAGAAAAAAAGTAGGCAACCAATAAATGTTACAATGTGTTCAATTTAGCTGAATCAAGTCTGAGAATGGAAAGTTTTCAAGAAACAAAACTAAAAAAAAAAAAAACTACTACTGCGAATAGAAACACATAAACAATTTCTCCAAACTTATCAAATGTCTACAGCCATCCATAATGATTGTGTGAAAAACAAAACAGCACACATACACATTTCACCTTTCACAACAGAAGAATGGCAATCAACATCAAGAGAGATTCAAAGCCAAATTAATCCAATCAAAGATATCAATTTAAACCACAATGTAAACCATACTCACCAGGAAATCATTAGTCCAATAATTAATAGTTATTTATAAAAATATATAAAGCACACTTTCTCAAACTTATATGTTCTTTAGTTCAAGTGGCCTTTTTATCCAGAAACAAACTAGTAGGGTTAAGATTAGGATACTGTCTGAGAACATCAATATTTTACAAAATGTGCAAAACATTCTAGTTATTGCCAATGATTGCACTTCACATTCCATGCACTTGCAACCTTTTTTTATTCTTAACAACTGGGTGAGGTTGTTCTAGAATATGGCTAACAATCAAAAGGATTCATGTTCCAGTCATAATTCTGGTGTCCATTATCTAACATAAATTAGGTTTATGGCACATTGGCACTATTATCAATTGGGTATTGAAGTATAGTCACTGCTAGGGTTAAAATAGTCACTTAGCCTAATGTCTGATCCAGATAGATTTGTGCAACTCTAGCAATAGTATTAGGACAATCTGTTGTGTTATACAAACCATAAGGAAATAAGTGTGCTTGGTTTCATTATTTGAATGTCAACATAAAGATCAATCAAAAAACTATGTTGAAAATAGCTACAATTAATAACATTATACATTAGTCATGGGATCATTAGACTAGTTGTAATTAAGTCTAAATGTTTGATGCTATCAATACACTGAATCCACTACTGATACTAAAAAAGTAGCATGGGAAATCTAAGAATCTAATTTAAGAAGAAACATTCAGTGTTAATAATTTACAGTGTAATCAAATCAGTTTCACTAGTAAAAAATATTTATGCAGCTGAATAGTGTAATACTTAATGATTTATTCAGACTTACTGACAGTAAAATCAGAATAAAAACTTTTTATATGATAACTGCATTTTCCACATCGGATAAACAAAGAGACAACAAATTATGTGGAACAGACTGCATTATGTAACAAAACCTTTATACAAATATCATTGAATATATGGGTAGCATCTTTCATATAAAAACACACAAAGATAGATGCAACCATATCTTTTTGTTATCAGTCGGTTTCTTCAATTTTTATATAAAGAGCAAAAAAAGAGACAATATTTTATTGACACAATCAGAATCTCATCAGTTAAAATGTTTAATTGTAATGAACTCAATTGTGCATACAATAAAATGTGTCTAAAAGTATAATAAATAAAACCCACTAGGGGAAGGGGATAGAAAGGACATATGGGACAAATGCAAGATCACAGCAACACTTTCATGAAATTTGGGTCGTGTACAAATAGAGGAAGTGCCCTCTCTACAATGTTTTAAAGAATCTTTTTAGATCTGTCATGATGTATTAGATCTGTCTTGATGTTAAAACGTACAAGTATAAGTATTTAGTTGAATTATCAGTAATTATTTGGTGACATAAGTATAGCTTCGTGGTGGTGACCTCTGACCTTCTGGCACTGGAACATTCAGGAAGTCCCAGATTAAAATAGTATCGTCGTGTGAGCTGCTCACAATTTGAAATTCATCAAACTGTAAGCGAAATACACGTCCTGAGTGCTCCTTTAAAAAAAAAAGGACAACATTATTGATGGTGAATACTAAAAGTTATCTCTTAGGCATAGTCAACATTATTACCCTAATTTAAATATTATACAAAATGGTTATCAGAATTAACAAGATCAAACAAATTTAAAAAATGTAGGTATTTATACAGATGTTCACAAACACAATCAAGGAAACTTACAACAAGTGTTCTCAAGCAAAGTGTAGCTGCAGGTGCTCTTGGATCCAATGCTGCCTGCAAATCCCATACTTTGATTTTGCTAAATGAGAATATTGTGACATTCATATCATAGTTTGACATAAAAATTGACAATTTTGTTTTACAAATACAATCATGTCATCAAACATGAAGTACACTAACCTAGGCAGAGATTATTTTTTTAGAATAACAATCAAATATTAGACAAACACAGTCATCAGGTATATTAATCGAGGACACATGGAAAAATCTATAGGCAACAAGTTCAGCAATAGATTATCACAACATGGCCAGTGAAAAAAGAAGTGCAAACTTAAAACATCATAAAAAGCAGTGGTTCCTAACCCTATGAGCTAGGATTACATAGGATTACACTTAAATGATGACTTCTTGTAAAAAGACTTGTAAGTTGGACCACAGAGGAGAAAGTTTTTTTTTTGTAGGTAACTTCTGAATTCTATCAAGACTAATATTGATTTTAATCCTGATAATAAACTGACATATTTATTAAGTATGTTGAGAGTCATTTTCATTTAGTTATAATATCATTGTCACCACCTCAAAGTTGGTGCCATTGAATTGACACCCCAGTTAATATATTGTGAACTTAATTCACTACCATGTTGGGAGAATGTGAATACTTTTAATCATATGTGAACAGTCAGTTGAGAGAGAAACTTTGAAGCAGTCACTAGAAAGTAGTTGTTACAAGAAGTTGATTTGATAAAGTTGTTTAAGTTATTTGTAATAGACTGGAGTTATTTACTATGAGTATTTTGTGAATCATTCGTTTAAGGATATCTTTCAATTATTCTGAAGTTTGTGTATCATTTTCTACAAGTGGTGTATATATTTGTACTTATTAAAGTATTATTTGTGTCTGCTATACAACGAGTCATTTCCTCATTTACAAGTGAAGTTAGTACGTATAGATTATATAGAGTATTATTCCTGACGAGTCTACAATCAACAAGTTTATGAATGAACCCGCATGTCACCTCCACGCCTACAGTGAACGCAGTAATACAGTAACATTCAACAATATATATAAACCTAGGGTGACAATCATGTAAAGTATTCAAAATGAATTTCTTGTAATGATTCTTGATTTCGCAGGGGTGATAAATATTTTATTGTAAGTCTGTCAAATTGCTGTGATCAAATCTATAAGATCTACTGCTTGAAGGAAAGAAATTCCTTGTAATCAAACTGCCAACAGTAAACCAGTGATGGGCAAACCTTTTTTTTTTTAAATAGGCAAAAAATTTAATTGAAAATTTAGGTGGGCCATGTATTTTTTGTTTAAATTCATAAATTTAGTTTTAGATTTTAGAATATCAACATTAAGCTAAAGCAACGTAAAAGACTGAGAATAGTTCGCCATAATCTGGTTCTTAAAAGTGAACTAATTCTAACACATATTTCAGTTTCCTTGTTGGAAACAAAATATCTCCAATGAAAACTTTATGAAGAGGGAAACATTGCACTCATTCTCTGAATATAGCAAATTAGAAATAATGTAGAACTATAATTTTGGTAGATTTAGAAATGATTGTTTGAGATGATTGTTAGATTAAATTTTAAATAATTCAAGCGGCAGGTTTGGTTTCACTATTTTACAATTCACACTAAAAGGCAGACTGAAATAATTAAAAAATTTATCAATTGCATAGTGACGCCAATTCAACATTAAGTCCCCTTGTGTTGGTGTTATATTTCCTCATTTTATCTTCCTTAACATAGGTCAGTAAATTGAAACTCATGGGGAGTCTTTTTAGTTTATTGGCAAATAGAACAAGTTTTGTTGTTTGAAACAATGGATTAAAAGCTCAAGATGTCAGTTGAAACTCATAAGGAGTCTTTTTAGCATATTGGCAAATAGAACAAGTTTTGTTGTTTAAAACAATGAAGGAGGCTCAAGATATCAGTAAATTGAAACTCATAGGGAGTCTTTTTAGCTTTTTGGAAAATAGAACAAGTTTTGTTTGAAACAATGAAGGCAGCTCAAGATGTCAGTTGAAACTCACAGGAGTCTTTTTAGTTTATTGGCAAATAGAACAAGTTTTGTTGTTTGAAACAATGAAGGCGGCTCAAGATGTCAGTAAATTGATTTTTTCCCCATGAATCTTAAATTACTTTGCTCTTGCAACAGGAATGATCTGTGAAAAATTTCCAAACACAAGAGCCATGCCGAATATACACATATTTTGCATTCCACATAATTTTCTCATAGAAGAATAACACTATTTGTTTGTTCAGTTCCAAAACTCACACAGAAACTCAACCTTTGCTTAGTCATCTTATGTTTGTGTAGTAATGTAATTAGCAATATTACTTCAAGTTGCAACTTTATAAAAAAAAAAAAAATCAGATAGTGATTAAAATGGCTATTTTAAATTACAACAAAATGTGGCAGGCCGGATTTAAACTTTCAATGGCTAGATTTTGTCTGTAGTTTGCTCATCACTGTACTAGACTAAACATTAATGCCTACAGAATATTTAATGTCCTAAACTATAGCCAAGAAAAGCTTCAATAATGCACCACAAAAAAATAATTAAAAAATGGTAACTATTGCTGTCTTAAATTTTTAGCTCTATGTATTACAATGTTATTAAGACAACTAGTTGACCTACCCATCATAAGCTCCGCTAACTATTCTTTTGCTATCAAATCGTATACATCTGACTAGTTCTTCATGTCCTTCCAATACTCTTAAGCAAGCCCCACACTCAATGTCCCAAAGCCTTAGACAAACAGAAGAGAATCAAAGGTTAGACAAGTGAACACAAAATTTACATAGGTTCTTATGAATTTCTAATTAATTTTAAAGCCTCAAACCTTGCAAAAATATATTTTTTTTATTAAAGAAATAAATTAATTATGTGATGGAATAGTACATACATAGATTTATCTTAATATTTAAAATAGGTATATTGTGCAATACACACTACTGTTATTAAGTATGAAACTACATTAATCAAGATGTAGATTACTGGTACATTAAACAAAAATATATTATTTGGTTTTATTAAAGCTCTTATTTCATACTCTTTTTTGATGTGCTAAACAAAAATAAGCAATTAATAACTAGTCTATATATTCAACTCTAGTTATCAAAATTTGAGTAAATTCTATTATTTTATTTATGATTTTTATGCTCTAGAATACATGTTTTAAATGTGTAAAAACCATGTTTTATGATCAACTAAATCTTATTTCTTAACTAAAAACTCTTCAACTGTTTGCAGCTTTGCAGTAAATACCTAATTGTGTTATCTGAACTTCCACTGACAACTAGTCGTTCTCTATACTGCAAGCAGGCTATTCCTCTTTTGTGCCCATTAAGTGTTCGAACAAACTCACAAGTTGAAGTATTCCATACCTATAATGAGACCAAAAAAAAAAAAATATTACTACATTTTTTTTAAGTTATTTAAGAACAATAATACTAGTAGAAAGACAGATTTTAAATATAAAAAAAAAAGTTCATAAATTGGTATTGTCTGCCTTTTTTGCTTTTATTCTATGTTAACTACTTTTTACTTTCAATTTAACAGAAAAGAAAAATTTTTATGACTATAAATTAGTGAGCCAACATTGATCATTATTTGAGTATTGTTTTAAGAACATTTAAATTAAATACTAACTTTTATAGTTCTATCTCCTGATGCTGATACAATATATTTCTCATCGAAGTCTACTACATTCACTGCTGCTCTGTGACCAACTAATACTCTTCGAAGATTGATTTCAGTTGGTGACTGCATATCCCAAACAGCAATGGATCGATCCTTTGTAATACAAAATAAGTTTTATTTCAATACTATACTCAGTGCATTATAAGAATGTGAAGAAGACGAGAATAATAAACAGTGAAGCAACAGTTTATAAGACTAAATTAAGCATTCAGAATATCTGCACAGTTTTAACACAAGAATCAAGTTATAACTGAAATGTAATATTTACAAACAAGACTCAGTAGATAAAACAAAAACTGAAGCTTCAATTTCTATAAGATATAGTCAATTGGCATACAAAATAATAAATAAGATTGTATCAGTTTGTTAGACTTACTTTGGAGCATGTCACCATAATACCATCACAAAACCTGAGATGAAGAACAGCTTCACAATGGTGTATCAGTGTATTCATCATTTCACCTGAGTGCACATCCCACACTCTATTGAAACAAACATTAAAGAAAGGGGGGGGGGGAGAGATAATATAATGTAATGAATGGCTGGTAAAACTATAAATATAATGTGATGGAAGGCAGGTAAAACTATAAAAATAATGTGATGGATGGTGACTAAAACTATAAATATAATGTGATGGAAGGCAGGTAAAACTATAAATATAGGGTGATGAATGGTGGCTTAAACTACTACATCGAAAAAAAAAAATGCAGTAATACAAGCGTAGTGAATGAGTTGCATGCCCAATTTTACAATTCATTTTATAAATAAACTTTGTAATAAGAAAGTAACCAAACGTCTCAATATTTATTAACACCCCCCCCACCCCAAAACAAAATTTCCAAAATTTTTCAGGAAAATCTCATGAATAGGTTTGCAAATTTCAAGAGTCATGTCAATTTAAATTAGAATACAATAAAAGATATTTTTGTAAACTATGTTTTAGAATCCGAACAATCATGGCAAATATAATAATTCCAATAATTTTAGATTCATATGTACTTGAAGAGAACTCTCAATACCTGACAGTTGAATCACTTGAACCAGATATTATAATATTTTCATCATATTGGAGACATAGAACGGAGCCTGTGTGACCAGTTAGAACTTGAATGCACTCTAATGTATGTCTATTCCAGATCTATGGGGGAAAAAAAATGATTATTATAATTATTAGAATAGTCAACTGTATTTTTTAAAATACTTATTTGTTAATTCCTTAATTCAAATTATAGCAAAAGTAATGTTCATAATAATTTTCAAACCTTAATTGTGTTGTCTCTTAATCCACTAATAATTTTATGGTCATCATACTGCAAACAATATACACCTTTGCTTGTTTCACTTAGACAATGGATTCTCTGTAGTTGGTGACGTCCAGTTCTCCAGTTATTTTCTATCCGCTGTTAAAAGATATATGTGAAATAGAATATAACAACAAAGAAAAACAAAACATTAGTCATATTAAAAAGTACTATATATGTTAATGTTAAATTATTAAAAATGTTATTTTTTGAAGTCTGATATTCAAAAGATCAAAGTAATGAGTAAATCTGCAGAAATGGAGATGGAAATGATAGAGATGTAATTGAGTATAAATATGTCAGAGTAGTATTGCCTTTTATATTTTTTAGCACCAAGGATGCAACCACCTGAGCTGCAATACTACTTTTACTTTCAGTCAGAATGATGATTCATTCATGTTATACTTATTGTACACTAAACTAGGTACAATAAAAGGGGGTAGAAAAGCAGAATTATTTATTTAATTTGAATACTACATTTACTGTAAGAAGATGGGGTGGGTCTTCTGATAATTTCAATGATAATCCCTTAACGTGCAATTAGATTATATCAAAATATTCTTTTTTTTTTATGCAAATGTTTACATTTTTTTTATTATTGTATAACTCAGATTTGAAACTAGCTGACCAATAAATTATTTTATTCTTTAAAATTGCTTTTATATATCATGTCTTTCAAGCTTTAGAAGACTCAATGCGCATTGGAATATTTTGGGAGGGGGGGGGGAGTTTTCCATGCTGCATCAGATCCTTAGCAAACACACCTTAATTTGATCCAAATCTCAAAAATATCTTTTTTCCACACCATGACTCAAAGTCAAGTCTTCTTGAAGCAGTTTATGTCACATGGCTCTATGTCAAGCATTCCTACAATTTTACTGGGCTAGCATGTCAAGGCAAGAAATTATTAATATTCTACAAGGCTCTGTGGCTGTAAAAAGGACTTACTATCCACAAAACACAGAACACATGCTATGTAACAAAATGAAAATTTCCATGGCGATAAAGGACATTTTTATATCATATCCAGTTGTATTTACTTCACAAAAATGTGTATATGTTTGCATAAATCAATGAAACACAGCAACTTTTTAAAATGAGTCATTATTTAACAAGAGCTAGGAAGAAAATAAATCAACATACATCTATATCTTCAATAATCTGTGGGTAAAGATTTCTGTAAAACTTGTGATCTTTTGATGTGTCTCCATGCCTCTGTTTGAAGAGGTATTGATCCCTGCACAAACCAATGTTTAGTTAAGTACTTTTTTATTTGTTGCAAAAAATTAAATACTAAAGCAGATAAAAAAGCTGAACACAAATACTATTTTAATTTAATACTCTCAATCCGATGTACAAGTAGTCATAAGTATACTTTTGGGACATTCAAAATGAAGTTCAATAATAGCAGACAAGAAACTTTGTGTTTGAGGAAAATGTGTGTGTTTATATGTGAGTGCATAATAGAAGCAGTTGAGAAAGAGATTACTAATCAAATTAAAATATTAAATTAAATTAAAATATCTTTTTATAAAAGAGAATTTAAAAAGGAAAAACTCACCACGATCGTCTTTCAGAAAGACCTTTCCACAGACTGTCAGTATGTACCTTACGTTCTATTAGTTTTTTCCACAAATTTCCTTCTGAAATGACTCTGTACCATTCTTTGCATACCAACTCAGCAGCACATAAAGACTTAGCATCTAGGTAGGCTAATATATTTTCTGCTATGTGATCAAGGCCTTTGGCTAAATAACAAAAAAATGTATATCATGCATTTTAAAACAAAAATGAGATAATTACACATAATTACTTTGACAATACTGGGGATCAATAACTAGCAACCAATGAACAATAAATACAATAGGGTGGATGGACAAGTCCCATATACTTATAAAAAATTTTGAGCAATATATATTTAAGTATTTTTTATTCTATATATTTTTTATAATTAACTATCTGATAGTGACAGCATGAAAATCAATCAATAAACAGTATTAATCTAAATTTGACGTCTCACATATTCTACTTGTATTTGCCCAGAGGGGTGTGATGGTAGATTTTTAATAGAGAAAATATAAGGAGTGTGGGAATTAAAAAAAAAGGTTGAAGACCACTGTTATATAATAGTTTCATTTATTATATGAGATATAGATAACTAAATTATCACATACATATATAATCTTTTTTTTATCCGTTTGAAAAGGTTCAATATGGCTTGATGTACAAGTATGCAATGAATACACACTCATATAATTTATAATCAAATTAGAAGGATACATTACCTGGCAAAGCTGAAATGAAATCTCTCTGCAACATAGGTTTGAGAAAGGCATTAATTTGTCCATGTTGATAGTGGCACATACGAGAAAGTAAATGTTCAACAAAAACAACTTGCTGCCCTTCACACCAATTTTCAAAATATTTCATACATAAATCTCTGTCTCGAATAAATTCTTCTGATTCCAATAACTCTTTATTTAATGAGGATGGCAATAACTGTGTTCCTTCAATCTGGGAATGAAAACAAAAATATCATAGTTGAAAATAAAAAATACAGCTCAGAGATTTGTGATTAACTATTTTCACATGTCATTAAATATCAAATAGCAGACAAAGAAATACACATTTTATGTTCAAAGTAGAGATAAGGAAAATGGAATCTTGTAATTGCTGTAAAAATAGCTTTCTTGCATGACAAGAAACAAAAAAATCCACTTCTATATCAAAAAGTGCAACTGGCTAGTTTTCTAGTGACAATTTTTTTTCCAGACTAGTCAAGTCGACTACCTACAGTAGCTAGATCAAGATCTAGTCTTAGGTCTAGATTCTAGATGTAATTTACAGTGTGTCTATACTTTTTTTAAAACTAGACTAAAAAAATAAACAGAGCAAAAGTTGGCACAGCAATTAGATCTAAATTATTCCACAAAAATGTTAATCGTTACTATAATTAATAAATTTACTGCACAAAAGCAAGCCAAACAAATGATTATAACTACTTAGGAAGAGGACTTTGATCTAGATATATTGTAATAGTAGACTATCTTAACTATCTATAGCGAGTTTTCTCTTATAGAGTATAGAGTCTTTAGTTCTAGTATTAGATGAGATAACATTATCTAGTTATAGAATCTAGTCCTATCTAATCTATTTATATATAAATCTAGTTAAGTATAATCTAGATCTATTACATTATATAATATATAGTGTTTTAAAGGTTTTAACAGGGCTTGTCGGGAGGTGGAAGTATATGATCATAATATTTAATATAAAATTAACTAATATATATATATATAAAAATTAGATACCCACTATTAATACTACTAACAGTCTACTACTATAAATTATATATATATCTAATATTAATAATACCAATATATTGTGTAATTAACTAAAATTAAATTGGAACTTCTATTATAGTAATAAAAATCTTTATTATCCATAAGGAAATTTGTCTTAGAATTCGAGCATTACACAAAAACAGTAGAAGTCTTTGCTATGGGTGTCTTGTATCTCTTTTGTGATGGTAAGATTACAAAATCCTGAGTCAAAGGCGACAAAGGATGATTTTTTATTTCTAGAATCTTTTTAGCTTTTTTATGAATGTTTGTCTCATACAGCTTCACAAATGTGATGTGATTTTTGCCAATGATTTTACCAGCAGCATTTAGGATTCTATGAAGTTTATTTTTATTTTTAATGTTCAGATTGCCATACCAGGCAGTGATATAAAAAAAATTATAAAAACTTTATAGCAGATGTGAGCATGATAAAACATAGCCAAGGCCTTTGCGCTATCATTAATCAAAAACATTTTTCTAAGTAATCGTAATCTTTGCAGCCCCTTTTTGCTGATAGAAACATTATATGCAGAATCCAAAACAAAAAAACTGAACAAAGTTTAAGTTGCTTGAGCAGCTAGTATAGAACACCAAGACTAGATTGACTGGAATCTAGACAAGATCTAGAGTCAGGGTCTCTATGTCGGACTATGACACTATGATATCTATATTGACTATATAGATACAAATTAAAATCTAGATTATTCTAGATCATAGACGTAGATCTCTAGATCTAGATGAGTAATCTAAATAGTAAATCATCTAGATCTAGATATTCTATAATCTAGACTATTCCAGACTTCCAGTTCCAGACTGTAATTTTGTTACATAATATTTATACATCTAGTCTAGTATTAGTATAATTACTAAATTAGTAGTATCTACTATCCTCTATCTTAACTATCTAGATTATAAAAAAATAGGTAACCCTATATCTTAATTTAATATCTACTACTAGAATCTATAATCTATATAGTAGGTTCTTATATGTGGCACATCTCATCCAATTCTCCTTCAGTAAACAAGTCGATTTTATTTGTTTATAACTCATTTGTTTTTATGTTTGGAGCTAAAAACGACGTTTCGGGAATGTGCATCTCCAATTTTAGATAAGTTCCTGTATTTTTGTTCCACTTTTCCAAAGCAGAGGGCAGTTTTTGAGATTCTCGGACACCATGTATGTAATTTATTGTAAAGCTATTGTTTTAACCTGCCCCGGCAATTCATACCCATAATGCCCAAATAAGGGATGAAGAAATATTTATAATAAATAATTTATTAGCAATTACATAGTGGTGTTTATAGCTGGTGTTCACTGTTCATTGCGTTAAAGGGGAAAAAAACTGCGTGCAGTATCTAATAGGAACATGAAGTGACCTACTTTATTTTAAAATAAAATCTTGACTATGAGTGGTAATTCAAAGCAACACTGCTATTTTTATAGTCCTTTAGTTGCTGATCAATAAAAATCTGCTTTCGGTTGTTGTTTTTTTAAGTTAAACCTTGACGAAATAAAAAATAAAATACAAATTTGACCTAGTAAGCCTAGTTCCCAAAGTCAAATATAAGAATCTATTTTATAATAAACTAGAGTCTAGATAATTATACTAGAGTAAGGGACCGATGTCGGCCACGCTAAGCCGATCTCCGGCCATTTTTAAGTTTCAAAATTCATAACTCTGTAATGGTCTAACCTATAAAAAAACTGAGGGTCTCAATGAATTTGTCATCCTTTGTCTATAAAAATAGCTTCTTTGCAATGTATCACTACGCATAGTTAAAATTAGATCTAATGTGAAAAGGGGTAGGGTCGGTTTTGTGATCTGAAATGTTATCGGCCAGTTTTTTGTCTCTGTAAAAGTTGTAGGCCGATTTGGAGATTTATCGGCCACATCAAAGGAAATATATGTAAAACATGTTATTATTAAGACATTTCATCCTTAATTTTATTTTTTTTGTACATTAGCGCAACGACACAAGCCATATTGTCACTTTTCCCACGCTCCACGCTTTCATTCTCGGCTTGTAACTGACGTCACACCTTGGCCATTACTTTGGGCCTAGCTAAGGAAAAAAATCGCCTCTGTTATGGGGGAGAAGAGGAGGAGTATACTCTCTCTACTGTACCTTATTGTCTCTACGGGGCACTTTTTTTTCCCCGTAGCACAGCTCTCACTAGCACAGTGTGTGCCTGTCTCACCTTAGCCTTTTTGGTACCAGTCGATCGATAATCGCTAGTCTCCTGCTCTCAACTGTTTTTTTTTCCTTAGAACGTCTCCACTCTTATGGTATGCTTAGGAGACATGGAATAAAGGGGAGTGGGGGGGAAGCTTCATACTCTCTTTTGATTTTAACAATTTCTTAGACCACACATAGCATAGTGTGTATTTATCTACTTATCACAAGCCCAGTGCACGTTGATGTTTCACACAAAGGCCTTAAGCGCACCTGGTCAATCAATAATGTAGGCTCGAGGTCTACAATGATTTTGCTATTGTGAATTATTTTTCAGCAGCCTATTGATGCTGGTTTTGTGATGTACAATGCTGGGCACTGAAGTGCCATAACATTTGTACATATTAGTTGCATTTTAAATGGTTTAAAATAAATGGTTATACGTTTTGCATATAAGCGATCTTAAGATTTTTAAAATAAATATGTTATGACTTTTTTTTAGTGAAACACGTAACAAACACATACAAGAACACATACATAACTTAAATATACATTTTGTACTATATTATTTTGACAAAATACAAAGTTATTTCATTAATTGTTCAAAAAACAACAACAACAAAAAAAAATTTCCCCCCCTTTGCAGCGTCAAGTTATTTCCCTTTGATGACTTGCGTCATATGTTTTCTTATTCAGAAATGGTAAAGCTTGTGGGCCACCCCCTATTTACATGTTTAATTGGGAAAAGAGAGTCTGGGTTTTGAAAATTATTTGTTTCTATGTCTATTTAGAAGCATTATATCTGGGTTTTAAGTGGCTGATGGATCTAGGGGCTTAATCGTCTATCTCGTTCTTCCCATTGGGAGAAAAAAAGGTCAGTTTTACAGTAGTCTACTTTGAAGCCAAATAAAATTACTTTCTCTCAATGAAAAAGGGAGCTGTACGTGTCAGAAGTGTGACAAAATAGTCCATGCGCAATATTTAAGAGGAAGTTGGGCAGTAAACATTCTAATAACGAAGATTTAATAATAATAAAGTGCGGTGACCGATATGCAAGACGAAACCCGGGTGGCCGACATCTGTACGCTACTCTATACCCCCCTATACTATACATAGACTAGTATAGTATAGTATATTCATATATTGATATTGTCTATACTGACTATACTGTACTGAATTATATAAAGGCATTATTATCATTATACTTTTATAAGTTTTATAGGTCTAGATCTTGATTATTTAGTTGCGACGAGTCTCAGACTAGATCTAGATTCCAGATCTATCATTTTGATGTAGGCTAGAATCTAGACTTAAAGTAAAGTTTAGTAAAAGTGTAAAAGTATAGGTAAAGAGTGTTAACACTGTTGAGACTGAACGAGAGTAAAATAAATTCACAACTCGTCGAAAGTGACGAAAGGAGTAGACTAGACTCTAGTCTAGTGAGTCTAGTCTAGGGAGAAACTAATCCTTCCCTTCGTGTTTACCTTTTTATCATTGTCTTCTATACAGCTTGTTTCCATATTTGATTCATGTATATCGGACATTATTTACATAAAGACAAAAAGATTTCAGATATTACTGATCCAAAACCAAGAAAGTGTTGGTTTCCACCCTTTTCTGTCTTCCTTATTCTCAGGGCAGAAAATTGTGTGACGTCACTTTTTCTCGTAAGTAGCGCGAGAGTTCGTAAAATAGGTTCGCAGAATGTAAATCTAGATCATCTTGACTAGATCTAGATCTACAATAATTCAATTTGTATCAACTTGTGTTACTAGTTATCTCAGCGCGCGCTATTTTTTTTTTTATTTAATAAAAGGACATAGATATAGTTCTATCTGTTAGCTTCTTTAAAAATGCAGAAAATTTTAGGTCATTCTGTATTCGGTTGCTTTGCTGAGTTTGCTTGTAAAAAGAAATTTTAAGAATGTAGGCTACTATACACAGTATTAGACTAGTAAGCTAGATTTCTTATTTCTAGAGATCTATACTCTATACCAGTGATGCCCAACCTAATTCGACCGGCGGGCCATTTTCGATTCCGACACTCGTGTCGCGGGCCACATGACTGAAAAGGAAAAAAAAAAGAAATTCATCTGAACCAATGTTAAAATTATTAGTAACTGATGACTCTATTAATGGGATATTTAAAGTTGATCTTTGTTTTTAGGTGTCGGAAAATGGCTTCACGTCTTACTTAAAATGTAAATTACAATAATCATTGTAGATCTAGCTATTTTACCAACGACTCATTTTCGTGTCTCTTTTTGGTAAATATTCCCATTAATACTCCAACATTTGGGTGTAGTTTAACAATCTTTTATTCGCGGCTCAACTCAAGAATGGCGTCATTTTTGTTTTAAAATCCGTTTATATCAGTGATTCCCAAAGTGGTCCACAGGGACCCCCAGGGGTCCACGAGGACTTCCAGGGGGTCCACGAAAGTGAAAAAAATAATTGGGGGTCCATGACAACCAAATGGGGGTCCACGAGAGTGGATCTCATTCAAGAAGGAATTGAGTTTAATATAAATCTCACATTAATGGAATCCCCTATTATATCATACAAATATACTTTATTTATACTTTACTATAGCTAGGCCATTAAATATTTCACGCATTATTGGAATGAAAAATATATTTTAAATTTTAATACCTCATTTAAATAGCTCAATTTGGTCTAGAGTCTAGAGATAACTAATATTTAACATGGCTGAATCTAAATATAAAATAGTCGGTGGTGTTAATTTTCAATTTTTTTTTCTTCTTTTCTCGTCGAACTTATATTGCCTATGTGTCTTTTATTTAACATTTTATGTAATGATACCATGAAACCACCTAAGCGGGAGGATCGTCGGAGACAAAGCCACCATGATAAGATTTGAAAAACTATTGAACACTCTATGATAAAGTTGAGAAAAGATCTACAATTGACAAAATATTTGCTTTTCAAATTTTAAGAAAAATATAATGTTTTGCTTGTCTTAAAATATCTTGCAAAATTATGAAAATGACATACAATTAGCGAAAAAAAAAATAATGATTTAGCCAGCCGCTGAAGTTTTTAAAACTATTTTGCACAAAGCTGCATCTGATATTTGCAAAGAATTCTTCTAAGGAACAAATAGTTCAAAGGTCTATATATTGTAATAACTTCAGAGAAGGCAACTCAACGAGGACAACAATGTTTATTTACATGACATGACAGTTACATAAATCAACAACTTCATTTAGCACTGTTTCTCCATCTTGGCTCTAGGCTTGGGCCGGAAGTCGTTATTCTCACAATGTCAACTTTCTGTTCTAGTCCGTTCACTAGAAGTGCGCACCTGTGCACTAGCCTGAATGATGGTGCGCAAGCCAGAGTCATTACATTGCCCCCGTCTTAGCACTTTTCGTCCCGAAAAGAAACACTGCAGCTGAAGTTTAACAGTTCAGGTGGAGGTCGATCCGTGGGAGCCACAGGCGGTAGGTAGGGTGTTCCCCACAAAGCCATCCGCATTGTTCTCTTCCAGTACCGCTTTCTCTTTCTCCAGTTGACCAGGCTGTTGTTGACACGATGACGTGGCCGTTTGACACACAGAGAGATAGTGTCGAGCACTGTTTTCGTCAGCACAGTCGTTGATCGGACACGCCGTTTCAGCAGACCCTCCCGACAGACACCTCTCATAGAAGTTGCAGGTTCACATGCAACCACGTTGCAAACAAAGTCCGATATACCGCATTCATCCACAACTAACAGTCTCACGTCCAGAATATAGGTCTCCTCAAGTTCAAGTGGAAGATGTCTTCCTCTTGACAGCTCAGATTTAGAGTGGGTTGACTGACATTCATCCATGCCAATGTCGATGATGATGGTAGAAGTAGACATGTCTTGTTGATGGTTTTCTTGGCATCCACATTCCCTGTGTGATGCGCCGCACGTACAGTTCATGCCAAACCTCTGGATACAATTGTCAAGCTTCGAATTTCTCTCAAGAGCACCGGCAGATAGGCAGAGGTCTTTAAGGTCCATAGCAACAGGCTTGGACGCAGACCCAACGTTGTCTTGGTCTGTCCGGCTCATTGAGGTACTCGCTGTAGCTAAATCAGGAACAAACAATTCAGGCACAAAACAGACTTCAGCTCCTTCATTCATCTCTTTCCTTTCGATTCGGTATATCCCAGTGAGTTCGTCGCAGCAATCGTTGTCACGTTCCTCGCCTTGAAAGTCACCCCCGTCAGACTTGCTCACAACACAGTCACAGACAGCGCTCCAATCCCCAGCGCCTACATCACCACTGTTTGTGCAGCCACAGTCCTGACCAGGCAGCTGCCCTTTCACAAGAGAGTTTATGCCTTCTTTCGGTTGCGACACCATATGATCACTTTGGTCTATTTGTTCTTCCACTTCCAATACACTTCCAATTGAGCTATCTACGTTCAACATGATATCACTGCTCATGTTCCTCATCATGATCCTTATCGTGTTCAATTGTTCCGTAAATGCATCCCCACACTCCTGGATCTTGTCAAAGACATCCACAATCCCAGGTTCAACTTCGAATTGGTAGGTCTCCGGATCTTCATCTTCTTCAATCAATGCCTGTTGAAGACGAGCCGTAAGCCTTTCCTTGCTACCGAAGGGTTTTAAATCTCGGTCCCGAAGCTCTTGTCTCAGCTGTTTCACTGAAAGCTGATGTAATAGCTTCGAATATGTCATTGTAATCAAAGCCTACCTCCTCTCGTTGAGTTGCCTATAATCCTCACTTCTGACGCCAATGTAATAACTTCAGAGAAGGCAACTCAACGAGGACAACAATGTTTATTTACATGACATGACAGTTACATAAATCAACAACTTCATTTAGCACTGTTTCTCCATCTTGGCTCTAGGCTTGGGCCGGAAGTCGTTATTCTCACAATGTCAACTTTCTGTTCTAGTCCGTTCACTAGAAGTGCGCACCTGTGCACTAGCCTGAATGATGGTGCGCAAGCCAGAGTCATTACAATATGAACCGAGTTGTGCCTGTCATGAAGCATTTTTGGGCACATGTTCGTTTATTTATGGATAAAGAAATTCACGACAAAATTTCGTTTTGTGAAAACTGATAATTGACAATAAAGTCGAACACATTTGATGTTTTGAAGGAATCGTTCGAAAAAAAAGCAAACCCTGTAACTATTATATCAGTAGCAACAAATGGAGCAGTACTAGATCTTGATTGCAGGAATATCTTAAATGTGTTATCAACGCAGTTATGAGAAGCTAAATACGCAATTACTTGCTCGAATGTGAAGAGAAAATGACGAGAACATTCATCAGTTAAATCACAAAGCACCAGGAGAGAACCAATTTACAGCAGAACTAATTCTCAGCACAAAAGAGTGCGTGATGTATGTGTAAAAATTGTTTTATTTAATTTAAGAACTATATTTGCATAGTGTAGTTTTGTCTAGTTATAACTTTAACAAAAAGAAATGTAGACTGTACAGCGTTACGTATTTGAAATTGAACTTCATTACTTCATTGTCAAACAAGAGAGTGTTTATGTGCCATTTTTTTATGATGCAGTGCTCCTATTTCTTCTCTGTGGTTCTCATAGAGCTCATTAGTTATAATGATCTTAATTTTTAAATTATTTTTCTCCATTGGGCCATTCAATAGGTATTCCAGCTCCTTCGTTTGTGGTGGCTTTCTGAGAACAATCCATAAAAACTCTGTTAGGGCAATGGTATTGTAGTAGAGTTCACTAAATTCTTTAGCTCTGTTGGAATATAGCTAAATATTTCTTTCTACTAATGTAAGTCTTTGCAAACAACATATTTCTGCAAACAATATATTTCTCTATACAGCTGGCCGAGTAAACCCTGTCTGGTAATGATGTATTTTTTATTCAAATTATTATGGCTCAAGAAATCCACGATAAACAGCTCTTTGTGAAACCTTTTACTAAACAACAAATCTCTATGAAAAATAATCCCCGTAGCAATGGAAGTCAAGCTTGCAAACCTTTAAAAAAAAAGTTTCCAATGCGTTTAGTGATAGCATACGATACATATTAACTGTTACATAATGGGTTTAAATTTCAATTTCGTTAATAAATTTATTGTAAAAACAAAATGAATTTAACTTAAAAAGTAGTTTTAAATGACTTTTCACTCCTTATGTCACTGGTTGAAAATTATTTAAACAAAATGTGTAATTTGAAATTGATGAATTTTCAAAAATTCAATATAACTTAAACGGGAGGGGGGGGGTCCACGGAAAACCAGAAAACATATTGTAATAACTTCAAGTGAAGGCAACTCAACGAGGACAACAATGTTTATTTACATGACATCACAGCAACACAAAACAACATCTACATTTAGCACTGTCTCTTCATGTTGACTCTCAACGTGGGCGGAAGACGTTATTCTCACATGTCAACATTCTGTTCTAGTCCGTTCACTATAGGTGCGCACCTGTGCACTAGCCTGAATGATGGTGCGCAAGTCAGAGTCATTACATTGCCCCCGTCTTAGCACTTTTCGTCCCGAAAACAAACACTGCAGCTGAGGTTTGACAGTTCAGGTGGAGGTCGATCAGTGGGAGCCACAGGCGGCAGGTAGGGTGTTCCCCACAAAGCCATCCTAATTGTTCTCCTCCAGTGCCGCTTTCTCTTTCTCCAGTTGACCAGGCTGTTGTTGAGACGATGACGTGGCCGTTTGACACACAGAAAGATAGTGTCGAGCACTGTTTTCGTCAGCACAGCCGTTGACAGGACACGCTGTTTCAGCAGACCTTTCCGACAGACGCCTCTCATGGAAGCTGCAGGTTCACATGCAGCCACGTTGCAAACAAAGTCCGATATGCCGCATTCATCCTCAGGTAACAGTCTCAAGTCCAGAATATATGTCTCCTCAAGTTCAAGTTGAAGATGTCTTCCTCTTGACAGCTCAAATTTAGAGTGGGTTGACTGACATTCATCCATGCCAATGTCGATGATGATGGTAGAAGTAGACATGTCTTGTTGAAGGTTTTCTTGGCATCCACATTCCCTGTGTGATGCGCCGCACGTACAGTTCTGAATGTCGAGCCTCACATTTCCCTCGTGAGCACCGGCAGATAGGCAGAGGTCTTTAAGGTCTATAGCAATAGGCTTAGACGCAGACCCAACGTTGTCTTGATCTGCCCGGTTGATTGAGGTACTCGTTGCAACTAAATCAGGAACAAACGCTTCAGGCACACAACAGACTTCAGCCCCTTCATTTGTTTCTTTTCTTTCAATTCTGTATATCCCATTGAAATCGTCGCAGAAATCGTCACGTTCCTCGCCTTGAAAGTCACCCCCGTCAGACTTTCTCACAACACAGTCACAGACAGCGCTCCAATCCCCAGCGCCTACATCACCACTGTTTGTGTAGCCACAGTCCTGACCAGGCAGCTGCCCTTTCACAAACGAGTTTATGCCTTCTTTCGGTTGCGACACCATATGATCCCTTTGGTCTATTTGTTCTTCCACTTCCAATACACTTTCATCTACATTCAACATTATATCCCTGCTCATGTTCCTCATCATGATCCTTATCGTGCTCAATTGTTCCTTAAATTGTTCCTTAAATTCATCCCCACACTCCTGGATCTTGCCAATGACATCCCCAATCCCAGGTTCAACTTCGAACTGGTAGGTCTCCGGATCTTCATCTTCCTCAATCAATGCCTGCCGCAGACGAGCCAAAAGCCTTTCCTTGCTACCGAAGGGTTTGAAATCTCGGTCCCGAAGCTCCTGTCTCAGCTGTGTAATTGAGAGCTGATGTAATAGCTTCAAATATGTCATTGTAATCAAAGCCTACCTCCTCTCGTTGAGTTGCCTATAATCCCACTTCTGACGCCAATGTAATAACTTCAAGTGAAGGCAACTCAACGAGGACAACAATGTTTATTTACATGACATCACAGCAACACAAAACAACATCTACATTTAGCACTGTCTCTTCATGTTGACTCTCAACGTGGGCGGAAGACGTTATTCTCACATGTCAACATTCTGTTCTAGTCCGTTCACTATAGGTGCGCACCTGTGCACTAGCCTGAATGATGGTGCGCAAGTCAGAGTCATTACAATATCAAGGGGTCCACGAGACAAAAAAGTTTGGGAACCACTGGTTTATATGTTTGTTTTTTAAAGCAGACACATTTTCTTTACAAATCAAATAATTTGAATTATTATCATGTTCCAAAAAAAAATAAATACGTTCACTGTTCCTGTTAGATTCTACTTTCAAAGTCCACTTGTAGTTTTTTTTTCGACT
>JADKLZ010008903.1:0-18938 GCA_021533235.1 Biomphalaria straminea | reverse complement strand
ATGTGGTCTACAGAATTCAGAAGAGTCCACGGTCCAGCTTCAAGGTTATCGTTATCATGCCGGAGCAAACCTTGTTCGAACAGTTTTAAGGAGGGGGCAGTGTTATGACTCTATGTTGCGCACCTTCATTAGGTGCGAAACTGTGCACCATGAGACACAGGAGAGAGACACAGAAGGATAGCGGAAGTAACATGGCCGATGTTTTAGAGATGAAAGCAAGGACGCTTGTGAATTTTGTGTTGTAGATCTACATAGTGTGTTTCTAGATCTAGTTTTATTATTTATTATTAAACATCCAATTTATTATTTTGTAATCCTTTCGTTGAGGCTAATTCTTAAGTTATTACAATTGGTGTCAGATAGTGGGATCCTCAACGAAAGGGGAGAAGAAGGCCTATGTACAGGACATCTATTTAGTGAACGATTCCATTTTCGGGTAAATCCGGTGATTTCGTTTGATCAACGTTTTGAACTGGATGGCGTCTAAGAAAACACTTAGTCAACTGTCATTAAAGGAGCTTAAACATGAGCTCAAAGGTAGAGATCAGAAGGTGGGAGGCAACAAGGAGGCACTTATGGAGCGTCTTAGGCAAAGCATTATAGAAGAAGAACATGACCCTGAGACCTATGTGTTTGAAATAGAACCGACTATGATGGAGCTTTGGAAAATGATACAAGAACAAGGTAAAATAAACACTGCCTCAATGAAGGAAGACATGAAATCATTAAAAGATGAAATTAAAAAGGAAATAGGTAATGAACTGAGCTCTATAAAATCATTCGTGTCTGAATTGAAGAAGGATATAGACGACTCCAAACAACAATTAAGAAACGAGGTAACTGAGCTTAAGTCCAAAATGGTAGAGGATTTCGATTCTAAAATACAACTACTACGTAGTGAAATGAAGGAGGAGCTTGAAAAGAAACAAGATGCGGGGGCCACTGTGAATGAAATGACTGGGAAGACTAAGCCGCCGGTGTTTGATGGTTCTATTTCTTGGTCGGTGTACCGATTGCAGTTTGAAGCGGCGGCCAAAGTCAACAGATGGAACACTAAGGAAGAGAAAGCAACTGGTCTGGTGTTGGCACTCAGAGGCAAGGCAGCCGAATTGTTACAGACAATGAAGGACCAGACGGACTTCGATGCCATGGTCAAAACAATGGAACTTCGATACGGCGATGAACACTTACAGGAAGTGTTTAGAATACAATTTAAAGGTCGACAGCAAAAGAATGGAGAGACACTACAGGAATTAGCGGCAGACATTGAGCGTCTTGCCCGTTTGGCTTATCCATTGGCAACACCAGAATTTTTGGATGTCGTTGTTACAGATGCTTTCATAGATGGAGTGCGAGATGCGGAACTTAAAAAAGCCATCCGAATCAGCGGAAAAAGGAAAGTAAGTGAAGCCTTTATCTATGCTCTGTCATACGAAGCGGCTAAAGATTCAGCGAGGGCCACTCATTACAGCCGGACGATAGATGCTCGAGAGGAGAATTCAGCGAGGGTCCCTCATTACAGCCGGACGATAGATGCTCAGGAGGAGGATCTTGCACGGCTGGTCAGAAGGGTGGTGGAAGAGACTAGAGACGAACGGCAACCCTATAGAGACGAACGGCGACCCTTTATCAGACAAAATAGAACACCATTTCGCTGCTGGAATTGCAACACACCTGGCCATATGCAAAGGGATTGTACCAGAGTGTTTCGGGGTCGTGGACGCCAATCAGAAGAAAGGCAAAACGGCAACCGGGAAAACTAATATCTGCCGGTTTCAAGGAGCGGAGACAGGCAGCACGGTATACAGAGGCTCCAAACATGGTTATTTCTGTCACAGTTTTGGGAAGAAATAGAAGTTTAAAGATACAAGGAAAGATCGGCCGCGGGTGTTGTGCTTTTCTTTTGGATACTGGAGCATCTCGGTCAATAATTCGACCCGATTATATTGGGGATCAAGAAATGATACAAACGAACGGTTATACATTGAAAACAGCCAGCGGTGAACTAATACCAGTGTTAGGACAGGTTAGACTAAACTTTGAAATTCAAACCCAACCATTCCATCATGATTTCCTGGTCGCCAATGTGACCGATGAGTGTATCCTTGGTTTGGATTTTATGCAAGCATTCGGGTTGTCGTTAAACATGGCAAATGGCACTATACAATATGCTAACATGGAGATTCCACTACTTGAGGAAGATACCGGAGAAGATCTAGTGAGAAGAATTTTGTTGGTAGAAGATACGACCATACCAGCACAATCGGAATGTATAATATGGGGAAAGATTGAAGGAAATAGCGAAACGATCAGCACGAAACTCGTAGAAACAGCGAAAGAAACAGAGAATAGGCTGGCTGTTGGAAAGACGTTGGTGGTCAGTGTTGATGATAGAAAGGTCCCAGTGAGAGTCATGAATCTTTACTCACAGGATAAAAAGTTACGAGCGGGTAGTGTCATAGCGGACTGTTACTCCGTCGATCTGATCACACAATGTCTGGGCGCAGAGGTATCAATTAACACGGCACCGAAGGAAAATTCACAGATACACAAACTTCTAATCAAGTTGAAAGAAAGTCTTTCGATGGAAGAATATAACAAGGCTGAGAAATTAATTTTGGAATTTATGGATATTATGCCCAATGACGACAATGACTGCGGGAGGACAAACCTTGTGCAACACAGTATTGATACAGGAAACGCCAGACCCATTCGACAACCACCTCGCCGTCTACCGCTGGCAAAACAGCAAGAAGCCCTCGATATGCTGGAACGTATGAAACAACAAGGGGTCATCGAGCCATCCAACAGCCCGTGGTGTTCACCGGTTGTGTTGGTTAAAAAGAAAGATGGGACTTTGAGATTTTGTGTGGATTACCGGGCATTGAATAATGTCACGCAGAAAGACAGTTATCCCCTTCCCCGCATTGATGACACATTGGACACACTTGCCGGATCAAGAATCTTTTCGACTCTAGATCTTAAAAGCGGATATTGGCAAGTAGAGATGCACCCAAAGGATAAAGAAAAGACGGCCTTTTCAGCTGGAAGCGGCTTGTGGCAATTTAAGGTGATGCCATTTGGACTATGCAATGCACCAGCCACCTTTGAGAGATTGATGGAGCAAGTCTTAAGAGGTCTTAACTGGAATACTTGTCTGGTATATCTTGATGACATTATTGTACTTGGAAGTACATTTGATGAACATTTGAATAATTTGAGAGAAGTGTTTCAGAGGATTCGAAGTGCGGGCATGAAGATCAACCCCAAGAAGTGTGACCTATTCAAGAAGGAAGTAAAATATTTGGGTCATGTCGTATCAAGCGAAGCACGGATCCAGACAAAAGTGAAGCGATTAGGCAATGGCCTGTCCCTGAAAGTGTACAGGAACTAAAAAGTTTTCTGGGTCTTTGCACTTATTACCGACGCTTTGTTCCAGGCTTCTCGAGGATTGCTAGAGTTCTTCATCAACTAACAGAACAGAAAAAACGGTTCACATGGACAATAGAATGCCAGGAGGCATTTGAAAAGTTAAAAGAGGCTCTTCTTTCGTCGCCAATGTTGGCATACCCACTGTCAGGTACACCATTCATTCTGGATACAGACGCAAGCAGTACGGGGATCGGTGCTGTTCTATCGCAGAACATTGATGGAAACGAAAAGGTCATAGCTTATTTCAGTAGAAGGTTGTCGAAGTCGGAAATGAATTATTGTGTTACGAGACGAGAATTATTAGCTGTGGTCGATTCAATTAAACATTTTCATACATATCTCTATGGACAAAGGTTTAAACTAAGAACTGACCACGCAGCCTTGAAATGGTTACTATCTTTCAAGAATCCAGAGGGACAGGTGGCGAGATGGCTTGAAAGGTTACAGAGTTATGAATTTGAGACTGAACACAGGAAAGGACTGATTCACCAGAATGCCGATGCATTGTCTCGGAGACCATGCAAAACGGAGTGCAGCTATTGTACAAAAGTAGAGGAAAAGGAAATTGACTGTTGTCGTCTGGGAGTTGATGTTACCGGGTCCTGGTCTGATGAAAAGATTCGAGAGGAGCAGTTGGAAGATGCTGATCTGGCCCCCATTCTGCTATGGAAGGAGAATGGACAACGGCCCGAATGGCAGCATATCTCTGAGAAGGGGGCAGCTACCAAGGCGTACTGGGCACAATGGGACTCAATAACCATCATAAATGGTGTCGTAAAAAGGGTCTGGGAATCCGTTGACGGCACATCAAGACGTCTTCAGCTTTTATTACCTAAAATCAGAGTGTCTGAGGTGCTGCAGGAAATCCACAATGGTACCAGTGGATCTTATCTGGGTGTTAATAAGACCCTCGATAAGGTTCGCCAAAGATTCTACTGGTTCAGATACAGAGAGGATGTAGAGGAATGGTGCCGGGGCTGCAACGTCTGTACGGCCGCAAAGGGCCCTCAACGCAAAACAAGGGGACATATGCAACAATACATGGTTGGAGTTCCATTTGAAAGAATTGCCATTGATGTGGCTGGGCCATTTCCGGAAACTAGACGAGGAAATAAGTACATATTGGTAGCCATGGATTACTTCAGTAAATGGCCTGAGGCATATGCGATGCCGAATCAAGAAGCAACAACGGTAGCAGAAACGCTTGTTGAGAACTGGATCAGTCGCTTTGGTGTCCCAATGGAGCTGCACTCCGACCAGGGCAGGAACTTTGAGTCTAGGGTGTTCCAAGAAATGTGCCAGGTACTTGGCATAGATAAAACTCGGACAACCCCACTACGCCCTCAGTCGGATGGAATGGTGGAGCGGTTCAACCGCACCTTAGAACAATACTTGGCAAAGGTCACCGATGATCGACAAGATAACTGGGACACATACATTCCAGTGTTTCTGTTGTCATACAGGAGTTCTATTCATTGCACTACAACATATAGCCCCGCAATGATGTTGTTCGGCCGGGAACTTCGTTTACCAAGTGATTTGCTATTTGGAGTTCCGAGGGATACACCGGTCACTGCTACTGAGTACGTCGCTGATCTCAGACGGCGTCTAGAGGAAACACATTTCCTGGCTCGTGGGGTGATGAAGAATAGCAGTGATATCATGAAGACTAGGTATGACAAACGTGCAAATGACTCGGGGTTTCAGGAAAATGACCTAGTATGGCTATACAATCCTCGGAGAAGAAAAGGCCGATCCCCCAAACTCCAGAGAGACTGGGAAGGTCCTTATCGTGTGGTTAAAAGGATCAACGATGTGGTCTACAGAATTCAGAAGAGTCCACGGTCCAGCTTCAAGGTTATCGTTATCATGCCGGAGCAAACCTTGTTCGAACAGTTTTAAGGAGGGGGCAGTGTTATGACTCTATGTTGCGCACCTTCATTAGGTGCGAAACTGTGCACCATGAGACACAGGAGAGAGACACAGAAGGAGAGCGGAAGTAACATGGCCGATGTTTAGAGATGAAAGCAAGGACGCTTGTGAATTTTGTGTTGTAGATCTACATAGTGTGTTTCTAGATCTAGTTTTATTATTTATTATTAAACATCCAATTTATTATTTTGTAATCCTTTCGTTGAGGCTAATTCTTAAGTTATTACAATATTGTGACAATAATCTGAGAAGAAGAGATAATTATATAAACACCACTTTCATTCACAAAATAGTGCGGATTGGGATGCATCAATTTCCATTCACACCGCGTGCTGCGCCATGGGATCTTTCCAATTACTTGTTGCTCGTTTGACCTTTTACTTAGAGGATTATGTATATAGATAGATATAGAGCATAAGATAGTTTCATTGGTCCAAACAAATGGAAATTCCGTTTAACTACAATCCACTTCGGTCAGCAGGGTTTTATGCTATATGAGCCAAACAAAAAGGGGAAGGACTTTATATATGTATGTATGTAAAATCTGCTGCCGAGGAAAAACGCAGACGGCGAAAAGAAAATCTAAATCGACCACCTGCGGACAATGGCTATATGCTTGCCCTGGATGTGGCAAAATATGTAGGTCACAGCTGGGGCTGCGCAGCTACGGGAAATACTGCATTCCTCATTTATCTTCGGATTCGAAGACAAGACTTATTATTATATTTAAAATTAAACGTTACAGAAATAATGTGTAGACCTATATGTAAATGAAATGCTTCATTTGCCACGCATTTTCACATTTATTCGTGAACCCAATTTGTATAAATCTATATCTAGACTAAATAGATCTAATCATGGAACTATACTAAAGTTCCATGATCTAATACTCAAAAACGGCAAGTGTAAAAAAAAAAATTTAAAAAAAATGAGTGTTAATAGAGCATCGTAGAATTTGTATAATTTTGTTCGTGCGAATAGAAAATGTTTAAAATGAAAGTAGGCTAATTCTACTTGTAACTCTTTTGTGTTTCTTGTGATTCTGTGATCTGGATAATAATCTGCTTCCACTTAGATTTAGATTATCTACTAACTAGACTCTAGATCTAGATGTATATTCTAGAACTATAGATTAGATTTAGATAAAAATTTCAAATTTTTTAAATCTACATCATCATTATGGCGCTTCCAGCATATTGCGATTTTAACATTAAATGTCAAACACCAGAAAAACTGTTTGATTTAATCGAAGTTGCAATAGAATGTAAGGAGTATTGACTATAGACTATAGAGTATAATAGACTATATATAGAGTTACTAGTATAGTAGATCTATAAGTTATAGTAGTTATAGTAGTATAATTGACTATTCTATTCAAGCCTATTGTAATGTAAGTTAAAGTTTTAGTTTGTAAATCGGCTGTGGTCACTTTTTTTTTACTCATTCAATTAATTCAAACTCCGAATGACTCATTGTCATTACTGTTATTAACTGTTAGTACTGTTACTCACTGTTAGTACTATAAATAATGTAACTATAATTAGTATAATAATCTATATAAATAGTATAAAGTATACATATTATAGTAGTGTTAGTGTTACACTTTACACAGTAACTGAGTGAGTCCCAGGTTTGAATCCCGGTGAAGACTGGGATTTTTATTTTGGGATCCTTGGGCACTTTACTTACTTTATAAGAAGAAATCCAGCGGCGTGAGGTCTGGATAGCGTGCAGGAAACTCGATTGTTCCCCTGCATCCTATCCACTGGCCAATCCAAAGCTTGACTCTTCAGCTAAGTCAGGACATCTGGTCACCTTATATATAAATATATAATCTTGAGTCCAGTAGTAATACTGACTAGTAATCAGTAACTTACTAGAAAAATCATAGTCACTCTCAATGCAACAACTACAGTGAGTTTAATGTTTTTTGTCAAAAAAGGTTGAGCCAACTATGGAGATTATCATATTGTTGTAACTCTAAGGCAGGCACTCAACAAAAGGCTGGAGGTAACAATAAACTAGATAAATTTATTTACAGTACAAACAGGCATGGAATTCAGCCATCAAGTCCCAGAATCTTCTATCTCAAGTGACCCAGTCCTTTTCTACCTAAAAATAAAATATCAATACAGACCACCGACACATTTGCCAGTGCCACCCCAGGTCCTCAACACAGTTCATAGATAGCACAAAGGACGTTCTCTTGAGTCAAGACATTCCAGACTTCAATAACTTGCAGATCACTGCAAACAGATCCACAACAGTCCTTCTTCCTGTATAAACGTCTTCCACCCTTGTGTTGAATGGCTCTCTGATGCGCACCATCAGTGTGGCTCGGGGCAAAGTTACAACAATATCATAATTTCACTCATTGGGAGCTGGGGTTTAGCTTAACTTAAAGCATTCTAAATTATGAGGTACAGAAATGAATTGTAAATGTATTTGAAAATTTTTAGTTTTTCTGAGCTATCTTTTAGTTTTGTTCAAGTTCAGTCCAGAGACCAGGATTAAATTCCAGGTCCATGTAACAGTTAAGAACAATTTCATCTCTTTTAGTTTGGTTTTATCAAGTCAATTTCTTGCCTCTTTTATTTTCACAGTGGGCTATGAATCAGTCATAGTAAACAATAGTCTGCAAAGCTTACAAGGAAGTAAAGAAAAAAAGAAAGATCAAAAGGTGTATTTTGAAAATGTGGATATTTGTCTTACATCTTTAACTGATACTACAAAGTTTAATTACCTTAGTTACATTCTAGTTATGATATTTTGAATACATAATAATTTTAGAAATGTCTATATTGCTAGATCAAAATCACACCACCTTCAGATATTCTTCTGAATGAAAAAAGTATTGCATCACTACAGGTAAATGAAGTTGGTTGTTGTTTTTTTATAACCATTCTATATATTCTATGTAACTATGTAAAGATAAAACACTGCACTGGTATATGCTTAATGGTTAAATTTTAATAAATAATCTTCTATTTTGGAATTCAATTTTATTGTTATTTAACTTATTTATATAACCATCTGCACCCTATCATGGCTTAAATTTTTTTTCAAGAGCATCAGGTTCTACATAATCTACATAGCATTGCAATCTGTAGAATTGGTCATGATTTTAATTCCTTGAAGATTTTATGTGTAGTTAAAAAAAGATAAGTAAGAAGTAGATCTCAATACATTCTCAATGATTCTCTTAATTTCTTAACAGTCAAAAGGTAAAAAAATTCAACAGTTATCAAGAATCACAGCTGTGTTGCAAGATGATTCAAATACTCACAAATTGGTACTTTTAAAGCTGTTTAGTTTACACATTTCCAGACTATTTTTTGTTTATTTTAAGAAAATTATTTAACTATTATTGAATGGGTGATAATTATGAATAATCTGGAACTGTATAATGACAAATCTTGGTCAAGAAAAATCACTTGTAGTTGAAATACAAATAAATATATCTAAATCAATTCAAATTATCAGAAAATATTTTATAGTTAGCACTTTAAAAATTCTAAATATAATTTATATTTATGAAAACTATGATTTTCTTTTAAATGTATATTAAATGTTATCTAGGGCAATGCTGATTTACAAATGTATGATATATTGGCTGTTCAACCAACAAGCAGTAAAACTTTTCAGGTAATGTTTATAAATATAATGACTTGTTGAAATACTTATTGAAAACTTTTATTTAAAAAGTTTAATTTTTCAATTAGTTATGAGGGTGCTTAATTGTTCAATCTTTTTTTAAAGATTGTAAGGAACTTGTTAATTTGATCTTGAATCATCAATAACATTAGAAACCTTTTTTTAAAGCATGTAAGGAACTTGTTATTTTGATCTTGAATCACCAATAAGGTTAGAAACTTAAAATGTAATCCTTAGAAATAATTTAACCACATGATTCATAAAAATAAATAAAAGTAAAGTTCCTTTTTCAAACTTTGTGATCTGTAGGGCAGATGGTCATCCATTTCTTTAGCCAATGTTTAACTAGGAGGGTGTTATGTGGCCAGCAAAATGACCAACCACTTTATTTAAAACTAACTAAAATCAGGTACCTATTAGAGTTGGACTCATGAGCACCCTAAAAATTATGAAATTCAAAATACCAGTCTCTTAGAGATTTGAACCCAGGACCCCAGTTTCAGAAACCATATGCTTAACCACTCAGCCACTACACTCCATTTAAAGAAAATATGAATATTTAATTTTTCAATAACAGTTTACATTGAAAAAAAAGGTTTTGATTTGAAAACAGAATTGAAATAGTAAAAAAAAATGTACAAAATATTTTTTATTTTGTAGGTATTTCACTATCATAGTTTTCTTTATTTGTCTGATGATCATGTTGTTTTCTTTGAAGTTGTTATAACATCTCATGTTATTTGTCATTAAAAATTGAGATAAAAAAAAATGTACTGTCCTTTCAAAATGTTATTTTGTTATAAATATTTTTATGATATGTATTTATTTTCAATTATTCTCCAGAAAAAAAAAATTTTAAGAAATATGCATCAATAAATCAATACATCAATAAACATGCAATTGAATTGGGTTGACATTACTAACAGTTTACAATACTAATTAGCTGCGAATCTATTTAAATTTTTTGTTGTGGTTGTTTCTGTACTTCAGTTGGCTTGTGAAACATTAGAAGTTGACATAATATGCCTGGACCTGACAGAAACTTTAGGATTTGTACTCAAAAGACAACTCCTTAGTCTAGTAAGTTGGATATTCTTCTTCATGGACTAATATTGCACATTTTTTTGCAAAAGAAGATTAAGGGTCATGATGGCTAGAGTCAAACCAAAGTCTGGTCCAGTATGGTATATTGTTTGTAGGGCTTTTTAAGATGCTGTATTGGAGACCTTTGTTGGTACAAGTCAAGATATTTGTTTTATGGTTGGCCCTATAAGAATTTATGTGAGCTTTACGTCAACTTCCTTATAATAACACCAATCTTTCATCACTTGAACATACCAAAAAATTTTTTTTTTAAAGCTGAATTTGTTTCACTGTTGTTGTTTTTTTTTCAATTCAATAGTTGCTTGTACATTAAGTTCTTGTGACGTTTTGTTTTTAATGATGTGATTGTTCTGTATATCGTCACATGCCGAGGATTGGTCTGTTATTGACTTGATACTTCATAAGAATGAAGACAAAACTATTTCAGCTTTTATTTCAACAAACTTTAATACAGCTTCTACTTTCTTGAACAAACACTTCTTCAATCTTTACTTCAATATAAATAAAAATTCACTTATATAAACTACTTCTTAATAACAGACTTCTACAATTATTTCTTTATAAAGAGAAGATTTATCAACGGACCATCACTACATAAAACTACTACTATGCGAGGACCCTGACTAACTCCTTTTCCCTTTATTTATACTTTTTCAAATCGTATCTTTAAGAAGCATAGAAAATTCTCTGATACTTATTTTAGTAACTTTTGACCTTCTGGAAGATGACGTGTGTAATTTTTTCCCTTAACCCCTTTCTATGATTAGCTATTCTAAAATTAACTTGTTTACGCTGGACAGCGCACTGACTTGACCTGGCTACTAGAACTATCAATAAGGTCACACTAACTTCATTACATTCTATGCATAAAAGCAACATTTCTAATTTATGTTGCATTAACCAATTCAGATGTAACTATCTTTTATGTGTGTGATCAGGCAGCATCAAGGGGCATCCATTTTGAAATTCAGTATAGTCCTGCTCTAACTAATAGCACTGTCAAAAGACAAGTTATATCAAATGCTTTGAATCTAGTTGCAGCAACATGTCAAAAGGTAGATATGAGTATTTTTAGTATGCTAATTTAAATTAAATAACATTAATTAACCACACATACAAAACTCAAGTACATTAATGTCATATGTTTATTGGCCATCATTTATATTGTAATTAGAGGCCTGTAATATATTATTGACATGAGTACTAAGAACAAAATTCTGTTTGCACTTTTTGGGTAGTTTGTTTTATTGTAAGCTTTAAAATGATGCTAACTTTATTTCAGAATATTCTACTTAGTAGTGGTGCTGAGAATGTAAGTAGTTGAATTTTGTAATTTCATGTTTTGTAACTGTTGCTGTCATCGTTTAGTTTTAGCGTTGTTGTTTTTTTTTGTTAATGAGATTTTTCTATTTGAACTTTTTTTTAAATAAAATATTTCAGCCTATTGATCTGAGAAGTCCATATGATGTCATCAATTTGTATCCTTTGATAAAATTATGACATACTAAGACTTCTATTTTCTTGTTATGGTCATACATGTGTTTTGTTAACTTGTTAAAGTCATATTTTTTTTTTATGAGTTGTTATAGTCATTGCCAATAATACATCATTATATTCAGTCATTTCATTCTTAACTCTGGACAGAGGAAGATTGTTTGGTTTAAATCACTCTCAAGCCAAAGACGCTGTGTGTAAAAACTGTAGAGCAGTTTTGATGCATGCCAGTAAGTATACTGATGAGTTTGTTAATAAGTTCTTGAGGTTGTCCATTTTGTTGAAACACTTTCCTAAATTTTATAACTTATAAAACTTGGTGCTCTATTTTCTTTTATTACTATTCAAGTCATTTTTCCTTTCAAAGAGATTTGCTTTTTTGTTTCCCAACTGGGAGTCTAGCTTTTAAGTAACCACATTTATTTGTTCCTCTGACACAGAGTCTAGAAAGACCTGCAAATCTGTTGTTTTAGTCAAGAATATCTCAACATTAGAAAGTAAGAAAAGATGGCTGCTCAAAGCGTATTCTGATGAACTCTCTAACAGTGATGACGACAGTCTGAATGAAGGGGAGGAAGAGGATGAATCTGATGAACCTGAAGCCAAAAAAATTAAGTTGGCCTCATAGACAATAAATAATGTTTCTGAACCACAAGGTTGTTGTTTTTTAATATTGATAAATAGCTGTAAAAAAAAATTTTGTACTGTATATTCAGACCAATATTTGACAAATAGGCAGTCTTGATAGGACTTTTAAACACTTGGTAACTCAAGTCTTAACATTTGTTTTTAAAATCTCTGTGGCACATCATCTTATCCCCTTTCTACTTATGTGACTATTAAAAATAAACATTCGCTTGGTCACAGGTTGAGCATTTGTACCCATCTGAGGCTGCAGTATTTTCTGACTTTTTTCCTTCTCTGTAATTGCACTCTGCCACCCAGGATCCCTCCTTTATGCTTGTCCTTTGTCGTGGGCTAATCTATCTGACTTCAATTGTATCTATATTTCACTTACTACTCTATATTAGCCACACACACATCTACAATAGGATATAGCTGACAACATTTTCAAATCTATAAATGACACTTTATTTATCACTGCTGGGAAATCCGTCCAGTCTTCTAACTACTAATTTACTACTCATAAAACATTCAACAGTCTACTCCTAAAATAACGCCATGTTGGTCTTCTTGTCGCTCTAAGTCTACTACGTCATTAGTCTGTCTCTCCAGTGGCGTCACTAGGCGGGTGCGGTCCGCACCGGGTGACATCCAAGTCGAAAAAATAAACTTTTCCGAAATGCAACTTTTTACAAGAAAATTACTACCTCGAATATCTCGCACAGTTTCATATCAACATGTCCCATATCCTCTTCATTTAATATTGTTTTAATTATAATTTCCCTATGAAAAGAAAATTAATGAATTGTAGACGCCAAGAGAAAGAGTTTCTGAAGATCAGAAATGTAGAAAAAATGCTTGGTTAGCTTAAGGAGCTTTCCAGAAATCTTTTCTTATCAGTTCAGTGGCAAACGGAACATTTTTTATTGTAATATATTTAGAAACACATAGTCATAGACTTAAGCCCCTCGCACGTCTTTGGACGTATATGGCTGCAGGCTTTCTCCGCAGAAATCAGTCTAAGGCAACTTTCACAGCCACTTCGCAGCTGGTGCACACGAAATGCAGAAATACAACAACAAAAAATGCGCCGCCATGTTAGACATGGACTGTCATGTTTTTAGTTCCACTTTTCGGCTTTCAGGTTATGTTTCACTTGTTTCATGCTAACTTTGTTAAACGCGTCTCTTCTTGATATGTCTTACAAATATCAATCGAAGTTCTGTCGCAAATTTCCTTAGACGAATACCTATGCTGGAAAAGATTTTTCATTTGATAACGTCATCTCTGTATTTTATTCGTATGATCCTTTTCAGCAATCACCGCTCAGCCTCTTTTCAACCTTCCACGTCTCGAAGTTAGGTGGCCGTTGGGATAACGATTGTATTGAGTAGGTGGATTTTAATCTCCAGTCTAATTGATGTATTTGTTCAGATAGTCGTACTTTTTGAAAGACGGCGCCTGCTTTCCAATCCGACATGCAACATCATGATATGGATCTTCTTCACTTGAGATAACACTGCATAGCGTCCCTGAGACATGACGTTAAACTGCGCTCCTCTTTCCTTAGCACTTTTGGAGCTCAAAAGTGCCCTACTTCTTTTCTATCATTTTGTCTACCTCCTCTTACTCTCAGTCTGCCTTCATTAACCATCACTCTGTCTCCTTATCTTCTAAAACCTCACAATGTCCTGGACCAGTCCGTTTGCCGTGGACTGCGACGGGTAAGGGGGGATAAAGAGATCCTGGTGTTTGAGTGGGTGACTATCTGAGGATGGACCACCGCAACACAATACTTTGGCTCCGAGTTCCCCTAGACCTGAGGCCCAGAAGGCCCGCTCTGGGTCAACCGGCTGGTCATGCCGAGCTACCAGCATAGGTCCTCGACCTATGCTGGAGGGCGGTGGCTAGAGGGTCAATTAGCCAGCTACTGCATCGGACACATGTCCGATGCAGCAGCTGACTGAGTATAGCACTTGTGTAGCCCTGGCGGGCTCATTCTGGACATCCGAGTGGCCCGTCCCCTTGTTGGACTCGATGGCGGGTGGGGAGCACAGGTGCCGAACTACTTAACTTTTTCATGGACATAAAAAACAAACAAAAATTACTTGCCTCAGACCTATGTCTGGGCAAGAGACGTCGTGTTGAGGGTAAGAAGGAGGAGGCCACAAAAAGCTGTCCTACCTGGCCATCATTTCTGGTGGTCAGGTGCACAGAGGAGGGGAAAAGCCTGACAAAACTGAGCCCTTTCTTCATATACAAGGGACTCAAGTCGGTAGTGGGAGAGCCCAAGGGTGTATCAAAGCTACACAGAACAATGGAACTACTAGTAGAAGTAGATAGCAAGGTACGCTCTGATGGGCTTTTGAAATGCAGAAGACTCTGTGAGCTCCAAGTGGAAGTCATGCCACACAAGAGTCTGAACACCAGCAGAGGTGTAATCAGCTCTAGGGACCTGCTGGAATGTTCCGAGAAGGAAATAGTGGAGGGTATTGAAGGAATCACCCATGCCCGGCGCATTACAAGGCGCAGGGATGGTGAGGAGGTCAAGACCGCCACTATTATCCTCACATTCGGAACTAGGACACTGCCAGAGTACGTGAAGGCAGGATACCTACGAGTTCCAGTGAGGCCCTACATTCCTAACCCTATGAGGTGCTTCAAGTGCCAGGGTTATGGACACGGCGCGGCAGTCTGCAAGAGGAACACTGTGTGTGCTAGATGTGCCGGAGAGGGTCATGAGGACAAGGGCTGCACAGCCCAGTTCAAATGCCCGAACTGTCACGCTGGCCACTCAGCCTACTCCAAGGACTGCCCTGTGTGGAAACAGGAGGTTGCCGTGCAGGAGTACAAGGCAAGAAATGGATGCACCTTCAGCCAGGCGAAATCAGCCGTATCGGCCCTACCCAAGGGCCAATTCGGCTTGACAAAGACGTACGCCCAGGCTGCGACTAAGACAGGAAGATACATAGCCACACAGACGGACACATTGACCCCACCCCCTCCTCCTCCTCCAACTCAGAAGAAAACTCCGCCCAAGAGCTTTCCTCCGAAAAAAACAGAAAGCCCCGTGGTCATGCTAAAAAACCGATTCTCTGTGCTCACTGATGAGAGCATGGAGACCGAACAGCATGTCCAAACCAACACTCCGGGAGAACCCGGAGTCACCATGACTGATACAGGTTCTCCTCAGAGAACCCAGTCAGACACCCCAACCTCTACTGAATCAGAGGTTGACAAACTCCCTAAGGGGAGAACTCAAAATGGAGAGGAAACCCGAGGTGAGGGAGGAGGATGTAGCCTCCGCTCTAACCAGAGGGATCTCTCCTCTCCAGAGAGAAGGACTCCCCCCAGGAGAGGGGTGTCCTCCTCTCCAACCAAGCAGAAGTCCAAAAAAGTCTCAGGAATAAAGGGAACCCCCTCCGGGGGCCTCCCAAAGCCTAATAGCTCCAAGTAGGTCATCTAGAATAAGCCATGGATTCCAGAATTGTACAGTGGAACTGTAGAGGCCTCAAGGCCAATTACGAAGAAATGCAGCTACTGATGGACTCTGAGGCTCCTGTAGCTGTCTGCTTACAGGAAACATTTCTGAAAGATAGAATCAGTTTCCGAAGCTACATTGCTCACAGCAGGAATGTTGAGGATGCAGAAAGAGCATCAGGTGGAGTCTGTATCCTTGTGAAGGACAACGTCCCCCATGAGAGGGTAGAACTACAGACCACACTACAGGCCGTAGCAGCTAGGATAACATTACACAAGGTTATCACTTGCTGCAGCCTGTATCTACCACCAGGCGCTCCATTGAACCCAGCAGACATGGAGGACCTGTTGAGGCAGCTCCCTCGGCCATATATTATCCTTGGGGATTTCAATGCCCATAACACAATGTGGGGATCCAACAGTACTGACATAAGAGGTCGTGTGCTGGAGGATATTTTCCTCCAACATGATTTATGCATACTCAATGATGCATCACCGACCTACTTGCACCCAGGAACTGGATCCCTCACATGCATTGACCTCACTGTTTGCGTCCCCGGACTTCTGGACGACTTCAAATGGTCAGTTAGTAATGACCTACGGGGAAGTGACCACTTCCCAATTATCATTACTAACAATCTCCCCTCAGTGGGACGACCTCAGCGGTGGAAATTGAACAAGGCCGATTGGGAGCAATTCCAAAAAAGATGCTCAGAGGATATCACAGAAAGTATCCTCGATGAGCAGAACCCAGCTGATATTTTCGCTTCCAAGCTACTCGACATTGCCAGGAAAGTTGTCCCCCTAACCTCCGCAAATCCAAAACGGCCCAGCAAACCATGGTTTGATACAGCTTGTAAAAGTGCTATTGGCGATAGGAAAAAACGACTGGCTGCATTCATAAAGAATCCTTCCCAGGAAAACCTAAAGGTATTTAAGATAGCTAGAGCAAAGGCTAGACAAACTGTACGGTCAGCCAAAAGGAATTCCTGGAGAAGCTTTGTCGGCAGTCTGGATGCCAAAACTTCTGCTAGAGCGGTCTGGAAGGCAGTAAGGCGAATCAAAGGGAAAGAATCAAATGCAATAGGGCATTTGAAAAACCAAGGACGAACTGTCACGTCCCCCAGAGAAATAGCTGACTGCCTTGCATCCTCAATAGCAGAAAAATCATCCACTGCACACTACACGCCAGAGTTCCAAAAAGTCAAAACCAGGGAGGAAAGACATCCCATTGACTTCAGGTCAGAGAACAATGAAGACTACAACAAACCGTTCTCGCTTGAGGAACTGAGGGACTCGCTGGACAAGTCACATGACACAGCGCCTGGAGAAGATGAAATCCATTACCAGTTCCTCAAGCACCTTCCCGAACCCTCATTGGCAGTCCTGCTAGGGGTCTATAACTGTGTGTGGCAAACAGGCGCTTTCCCAAACAGCTGGAGGAAAGCCACAGTTATACCGATACCTAAACCGGGAAGAGACGGCTCTGACCCAGCAAACTATCGACCAATAGCACTAACAAGCTGCATCTGTAAAACCATGGAAAGAATGATTAACAGTAGGCTGGTCTGGTATCTTGAGAGGAACAACTTGATCTCCAAATACCAGTGTGGATTCCGGCAAGGGCGGACAACAACCGACCACCTGGTAAGGCTGGAAGCCTACATCAGAAATGCCCTACTCAGACGAGAACATCTTGTGGCTGTATTCTTCGACATTGAAAAGGCCTATGACACGACCTGGAAACATGGCATTCTACGTGACCTGGAGCTTATGGGGCTTAAGGGACACCTCCCCCGTTTTGTAGGGGAATTCCTGAAGGACCGAAAATTTCAGGTCCGAGTGGGCACCTCCACCTCTGACACTTTTGAACAGGAAATGGGCGTACCCCAGGGCAGCATCCTGTCAGTCACCCTGTTCAACATTAAAATTAACAGCATCATTAATGCTCTATCCCCTGGCATAGAGTGCTCTCTGTATGTTGATGACTTTGTCATTTTTACTTATGGGAAAAATATGAACACCTTAGAAAGAAAATTACAGTTAAATCTAAACAAAATTCAAAATTGGGCAAATGATAATGGTTTTAAATTTTCGGACTCCAAAACAGTTAGTATGCATTTTTGTAATTTAAGGGGGCTTCACCCAGATCCTGAATTATTTATAAACAAAAAAAGAATCCCCGTTGTAAAAACTACAAAATTTTTAGGCCTCACCCTTGACTCCAAATTTAATTTTCTCCCCCACATTAAAGAACTTAGGAAAAAATGTCAAAAGTCATTAAACATACTTAGAGTACTCAGCCATACGGACTGGGGGGCTGACAGAGACACCTTGCTGCTGCTGTATCGAAGTCTAATCCGATCCAAGTTGGATTATGGATCTATGATATATGGAGCAGCAAGGAAGTCTTACCTAAAGATACTAGAACCAATCCAAAATGCTGCCCTGCGTCTCTGTCTCGGCGCGTTCCGCACGTCACCAATTCCGAGTCTACATGTGGAGGCTGGAGAACTCCCCATGGACATAAGGATGAAAAAGCTTGCAATGCAGTACATAGTAAAACTAAAATCTAACCCCACGAACCCTGCTTTTGACCCCGTATTCAATCCCATAAATGTTGAACTATACATTCGAAGGCCTAACGTCATACAGCCGTTAGGCCTTCGAATGAGAGAATCCATCCAAAATTTAACCCCATCCATTGACCAAATTTCTAAAATACAAACCCCTCCTTGGCTAACTAGTAGACCCAAATTAAATTTGTCCCTCCTTAATTTTCCAAAACAAAACACAGACCCAACCCTATTGCAAGTCCACTTTAGGGAACTGCAGGAGAGCTACGGAGATTGTGGCACCATCTACACTGACGGATCCAAAATGGATGGAAAGGTCGCGTGTGCCTGCTCCTTTCGGAGCAAAACAATCTCCCGTAGACTCCCTGATGGATGCTCCATCTTTACGGCCGAATTGCATGCACTGTCGCTTGCACTTATGGCCGTTAAAGCATCAGAAAGGAGGAAATTTATAATCTGCTCCGACTCCAAATCTGCATTGCAAGCTTTGGGGCGGATGAAGACTGACATTCCATTGGTATACAAGTGTCTAAAGCTGTTGGACCAAATAGCAGCCAGCCATAGGGATGTCACCTTCATCTGGGTCCCCTCCCACGTAGGCATAGAGGGAAACGAAGCCGCAGACAGAGAAGCAAAGAAAGC
>JADKLZ010008902.1:26445-47225 GCA_021533235.1 Biomphalaria straminea | reverse complement strand
ATAACTGCATTTAGCCATGAAGCAATCAAACAAAAGAACTGAGTTAATTAGTGGTTTATTTTACAAATGAAAATGACGGATGAAATGAACATAATTATTACTGTACTTAGCAATACACAATTTTCAACACAATAATCAACAATATTAAAAGTATACTTTTCCTGCTACCATGTTCATTTATTGAACTAGAACAAGAAAGAAGAAAATGTTCATGGTGCATTGACAGAAATAGAACCAAACAGATTAATGATATCACTCAATTATATTGGAAATGTTGAGTCTGCAATAGAGGTCATATAGATAATGGGTAGCTTGTATGAAATGGTTTTACCATCCCTCAAATCTGATATGACGCCACCTTTTGAAATAAGAAAAGACTTCTGGACATGTTACTATACAACTCGGGTACGTTAGCTGACAAACATGATGAAGATGATATCAAATGAGGTTTGGAATGCAGGCTGGCATGAGATACTCAATGAATCCAACATTTACTTCTAAGGCATATCATATATAAAGACAATGACAAATTTGAGTTCCAGAAAAGAAGTAGGCAACCAATAAATGTTACAATGTGTTCAATTTAGCTGAATCAAGTCTGAGAATGGAAAGTTTTCAAGAAACAAAACTAAAAAAAAAAAAAACTACTACTGCGAATAGAAACACATAAACAATTTCTCCAAACTTATCAAATGTCTACAGCCATCCATAATGATTGTGTGAAAAACAAAACAGCACACATACACATTTCACCTTTCACAACAGAAGAATGGCAATCAACATCAAGAGAGATTCAAAGCCAAATTAATCCAATCAAAGATATCAATTTAAACCACAATGTTAACCATACTCACCAGGAAATCATTAGTCCAATAATTAATAGTTATTTATAAAAATATATAAAGCACACTTTCTCAAACTTATATGTTCTTTAGTTCAAGTGGCCTTTTTATCCAGAAACAAACTAGTAGGGTTAAGATTAGGATACTGTCTGAGAACATCAATATTTTACAAAATGTGCAAAACATTCTAGTTATTGCCAATGATTGCACTTCACATTCCATGCACTTGCAACCTTTTTTTATTCTTAATAACTGGGTGAGGTTGTTCTAGAATATGGCTAACAATCAAAAGGATTCATGTTCCAGTCATAATTCTGGTGTCCATTATCTAACATAAATTAGGTTTATGGCACATTGGCACTATTATCAATTGGGTATTGAAGTATAGTCACTGCTAGGGTTAAAATAGTCACTTAGCCTAATGTCTGATCCAGATAGATTTGTGCAACTCTAGCAATAGTATTAGGACAATCTGTTGTGTTATACAAACCATAAGGAAATAAGTGTGCTTGGTTTCATTATTTGAATGTCAACATAAAGATCAATCAAAAAACTATGTTGAAAATAGCTACAATTAATAACATTATACATTAGTCATGGGATCATTAGACTAGTTGTAATTAAGTCTACATGTTTGATGCTATCAATACACTGAATCCACTACTGATACTAAACAAGTAGCATGGGAAATCTAAGAATCTAATTTAAGAAGAAACATTCAGTGTTAATAATTTACAGTGTAATCAAATCAGTTTCACTAGTAAAAAATATTTATGCAGCTGAATAGTGTAATACTTAATGATTTATTCAGACTTACTGACAGTAAAATCAGAATAAAAACTTTTTATATGATAACTGCATTTTCCACATAGGATAAACAAAGAGACAACAAATTATGTGGAACAGACTGCATTATGTAACAAAACCTTTATACAAATATCATTGAATATATGGGTAGCATCTTTCATATAAAAACACACAAAGATAGATGCAACCATATCTTTTTGTTATCAGTCGGTTTCTTCAATTTTTATATAAAGAGCAAAAAAAGAGACAATATTTTATTGACACAATCAGAATCTCATCAGTTAAAATGTTTAATTGTAATGAACTCAATTGTGCATACAATAAAATGTGTCTAAAAGTATAATAAATAAAACCCACTAGGGGAAGGGGATAGAAAGGACATATGGGACAAATGCAAGATCACAGCAACACTTTCATGAAATTTGGGTCGTGTACAAATAGAGGAAGTGCCCTCTCTACAATGTTTTAAAGAATCTTTTTAGATCTGTCATGATGTATTAGATCTGTCTTGATGTTAAAACGTACAAGTATAAGTATTTAGTTGAATTATCAGTAATTATTTGGTGACATAAGTATAGCTTCGTGGTGGTGACCTCTGACCTTCTGGCACTGGAACATTCAGGAAGTCCCAGATTAAAATAGTATCGTCGTGTGAGCTGCTCACAATTTGAAATTCATCAAACTGTAAGCGAAATACACGTCCTGAGTGCTCCTTTAAAAAAAAAGGACAACATTATTGTTGGTGAATACTAAAAGTTATCTCTTAGGCATAGTCAACATTATTACCCTAATTTAAATATTATACAAAATGGTTATCAGAATTAACAAGATCAAACAAATTTAAAAAATGTAGGTATTTATACAGATGTTCACAAACACAATCAAGGAAACTTACAACAAGTGTTCTCAAGCAAAGTGTAGCTGCAGGTGCTCTTGGATCCAATGCTGCCTGCAAATCCCATACTTTGATTTTGCTAAATGAGAATATTGTGACATTCATATCATAGTTTGACATAAAAATTGACAATTTTGTTTTACAAATACAATCATGTCATCAAACATGAAGTACACTAACCTAGGCAGAGATTATTTTTTTAGAATAACAATCAAATATTAGACAAACACAGTCATCAGGTATATTAATCGAGGACACATGGAAAAATCTATAGGCAACAAGTTCAGCAATAGATTATCACAACATGGCCAGTGAAAAAAGAAGTGCAAACTTAAAACATCATAAAAAGCAGTGGTTCCTAACCCTATGAGCTAGGATTACATAGGATTACACTTAAATGATGACTTCTTGTAAAAAGACTTGTAAGTTGGACCACAGAGGAGCTTTTATGGTTGTAGAAGTGAGAAAGTTTTTTTTTTGTAGGTAACTTCTGAATTCTATCAAGACTAATATTGATTTTAATCCTGATAATAAACTGACATATTTATTAAGTATGTTGAGAGTCATTTTCATTTAGTTATAATATCATGTAAAGTATTCAAAATGAATTTCTTGTAATGATTCTTGATTTCGCAGGGGTGATAAATATTTTATTGTAAGTCTGTCAAATTGCTGTGATCAAATCTATAAGATCTACTGCTTGAAGGAAAGAAATTCATTCTAATCAAACTGCCAACAGTAAACCAGTGATGGGCAAACCTTTTTTTTTAAATAGGCAAAAAATTTAATTGAAAATTTAGGTGGGCCATGTATTTTTTGTTTAAATTCATAAATTTAGTTTTAGATTTTAGAATATCAACATTAAGCTAAAGCAACGTAAAAGACTGAGAATAGTTCGCCATAATCTGGTTCTTAAAAGTAAACTAATTCTAACACATATTTCAGTTTCCTTGTTGGAAACAAAATGTCTCCAATTGAAAACTTTATGAAGAGGGAAACATTGCACTCATTCTCTGAATATAGCAAATTAGAAATAATGTAGAACTATAATTTTGGTAGATTTAGAAATGATTGTTTGAGATGATTGTTAGATTAAATTTTAAATAATTCAAGCGGCAGGTTTGGTTTCACTATTTTACAATTCACACTAAAAGGCAAACTGAAATAATTAAAAAATTTATCAATTGCATAGCGACGCCAATTCAACATTAAGTCCCCTTGTGTTGGTGTTATATTTCCTCATTTTATCTTCCTTAACATAGGTCAGTAAATTGAAACTCATGGGGAGTCTTTTTAGTTTATTGGCAAATAGAACAAGTTTTGTTGTTTGAAACAATGGATTAAAAGCTCAAGATGTCAGTTGAAACTCATAAGGAGTCTTTTTAGCATATTGGCAAATAGAACAAGTTTTGTTGTTTAAAACAATGAAGGAGGCTCAAGATATCAGTAAATTGAAACTCATAGGGAGTCTTTTTAGCTTTTTGGAAAATAGAACAAGTTTTGTTTGAAACAATGAAGGCAGCTCAAGATGTCAGTTGAAACTCACAGGAGTCTTTTTAGTTTATTGGCAAATAGAACAAGTTTTGTTGTTTGAAACAATGAAGGCGGCTCAAGATGTCAGTAAATTGATTTTTTCCCCATGAATCTTAAATTACTTTGCTCTTGCAACAGGAATGATCTGTGAAAAATTTCCAAACACAAGAGCCATGCCGAATATACACATATTTTGTATTCCACATAATTTTCTCATAGAAGAATAACACTATTTGTTTGTTCAGTTCCAAAACTCACACAGAAACTCAACCTTTGCTTAGTCATCTTATGTTTGTGTAGTAATGTAATTAGCAATATTACTTCAAGTTGCAACTTTATAAAAAAAAACAAATCAGATAGTGATTAAAATGGCTATTTTAAATTACAACAAAATGTGGCAGGCCGGATTTAAACTTTCAATGGCTAGATTTTGTCTGTTGTTTGCTCATCACTAAAACTAGACTAAACATTAATGCCTACAGAATATTTAATGTCCTAAACTATCACCAAGAAAAGCTTCAATAATGCACCACAAAAAAATAATAATTAAAAAATGGTAACTATTGCTGTCTTAAATTTTTAGCTCTATGTATTACAATGTTATTAAGACAACTAGTTGACCTACCCATCATAAGCTCCGCTAACTATTCTTTTGCTATCAAATCGTATACATCTGACTAGTTCTTCATGTCCTTCCAACACTCTTAAGCAAGCCCCACACTCAATGTCCCAAAGCCTTAGACAAACAGAAGAGAATCAAAGGTTAGACAAGTGAACACAAAATTTACATAGGTTCTTATGAATTTCTAATTAATTTTAAAGCCTCAAACCTTGCAAAAATATATTTTTTTTATTAAAGAAATAAATTAATTATGTGATGGAATAGTACGTACATAGATTTATCTTAATATTTAAAATAGGTATATTGTGCAATACACACTACTGTTATTAAGTATGAAACTACATTAATCAAGATGTAGATTACTGGTACATTAAACAAGAATATATTATTTGGTTTTATTAAAGCTCTTATTTCATACTCTTTTTTGATGTGCTAAACAAAAATAAGCAATCAATAACTAGTCTATATATTCAACTCTAGTTATCACAATTTGAGTAAATTCTATTATTTTATTTATGATTTTTATGCTCTAGAATACATGTTTTAAATGTGTACAAACCATGTTTTATGATCAACTAAATCTTATTTCTTAACTAAAAACTCTTCAACTGTTTGCAGCTTTGCAGTAAATACCTAATTGTGTTATCTGAACTTCCACTGACAACTAGTCGTTCTCTATACTGCAAGCAGGCAATTCCTCTTTTGTGCCCATTAAGTGTTCGAACAAACTCACAAGTTGAAGTATTCCATACCTATAATGAGACCAAAAAAAAAATATTACTACATTATTATTTTAAGTTATTTAAGAACAATAATACTAGTAGAAAGATTTTAAATATAAAAAAAAAAGTTCATAAATTGGTATTGTCTGCCTTTTTTGCTTTTATTCTATGTTAACTACTTTTTACTTTCAATTTAACAGAAAAGAAAAATTTTTATGACTATAAATTAGTGAGCCAACATTGATCATTATTTGAGTATTGTTTTAAGAACATTTAAATTAAATACTAACTTTTATAGTTCTATCTCCTGATGCTGATACAATATATTTCTCATCGAAGTCTACTACATTCACTGCTGCTCTGTGACCAACTAATACTCTTCGAAGATTGATTTCAGTTGGTGACTGCATATCCCAAACAGCAATGGATCGATCCTTTGTAATACAAAATAAGTTTTATTTCAATACTATACTCAGTGCATTATAAGAATGTGAAGAAGACTAGAATAATAAACAGTGAAGCAACAGTTTATAAGACTAAATTAAGCATTCAGAATATCTGCACAGTTTTAACACAAGAATCAAGTTATAACTGAAATGTAATATTTACAAACAAGACTCAGTAGATAAAACAAAAACTGAAGCTTCAATTTCTATAAGATATAGTCAATTGGCATACAAAATAATAAATAAGATTGTATCAGTTTGTTAGACTTACTTTGGAGCATGTCACCATAATACCATCACAAAACCTGAGATGAAGAACAGCTTCACAATGGTGTATCAGTGTATTCATCATTTCACCTGAGTGCACATCCCACACTCTATTGAAACAAACATTAAAGAAAGGGGGGGGGAGATAATATAATGTAATGAATGGCTGGTAAAACTATAAATATAATGTGATGGAAGGCAGGTAAAACTATAAAAAATAATGTGATGGATGGTGACTAAAACTATAAATATAATGTGATGGAAGGCAGGTAAAACTATAAATATAGGGTGATGAATGGTGGCTTAAACTACTACATCGAAAAAAAAAATGCAGTAATACAAGCGTAGTGAATGAGTTGCATGCCCAATTTTACAATTCATTTTATAAATAAACTTTGTAATAAGAAAGTAACCAAACGTCTCAATATTTATTAACACCCCCCCACCCCAAAACAAAATTTCCAAAATTTTTCAGGAAAATCTCATGAATAGGTTTGCAAATTTCAAGAGTCATGTCAATTTAAATTAGAATACAATTAAAGATATTTTTGTAAACTATGTCTTAGAATCCGAACAATCATGGCAAACATAATAATTCCAATAATTTTAGATTCATATGTACTTGAAGAGAACTCTCAATACCTGACAGTTGAATCACTTGAACCAGATATTATAATATTTTCATCATATTGGAGACATAGAACGGAGCCTGTGTGACCAGTTAGAACTTGAATGCACTCTAATGTATGTCTATTCCAGATCTATGGGGAAAAAAAATGATTATTATAATTATTAGAATAGTCAACTGTATTTTTTAAAATACTTATTTGTTAATTCCTTAATTCAAATTATAACAAAAGTAATGTTCATAATAATTTTCAAACCTTAATTGTGTTGTCTCTTAATCCACTAATAATTTTATGGTCATCATACTGCAAACAATATACACCTTTGCTTGTTTCACTTAGACAATGGATTCTCTGTAGTTGGTGACGTCCAGTTCTCCAGTTATTTTCTATCCGCTGTTAAAAGATATATGTGAAATAGAATATAACAACAAAGAAAAACAAAACATTAGTCATATTAAAAAGTACTATATATGTTAATGTTAAATTATTAAAAATGTTATTTTTTGAATTCTGATATTCAAAATATCAAAGTAATGAGTAAATCTGCAGAAATGGAGATGGAAATGATAGAGATGTAATTGAGTATAAATATGTCAGAGTAGTATTGCCTTTTATATTTTTTAGCACCAAGGATGCAACCATCTGAGCTGCAATACTACTTTTACTTTCAGTCAGAATGATGATTCATTCATGTTATACTCATTGTACACTAAACTAGGTACAATAAAAGGGGGTAGAAAAGCAGAATTATTTATTTAATTTGAATACTACATTTACTGTAAGAAGATGGGGTGGGTCTTCTGATAATTTCAATGATAATCCCTTAACGTGCAATTAGATTATATCAAAATATTCTTTTTTTTTTATGCAAATGTTTACATTTTTTTTATTATTGTATAACTCAGATTTGAAACTAGCTGACCAATAAATTATTTTATTCTTTAAAATTGCTTTTATATATCATGTCTTTCAAGCTTTAGAAGACTCAATGCGCATTGGAATATTTTGGGAGGGGGGGGGGAGTTTTCCATGCTGCATCAGATCCTTAGCAAACACACCTTAATTTGATCCAAATCTCAAAAATATCTTTTTTCCACACCATGACTCAAAGTCAAGTCTTCTTGAAGCAGTTTATGTCACTTGACTCTATTAATATTCTACAAGGCTCTGTGGCTATAAAAAGGACTTACTATCCACAAAACACAGAACACATTCTATGTAACAAAATGAAAATTTCCATGGCGATAAAGGACATTTTTATATCATATCCAGTTGTATTTACTTCACAAAAATGTGTATATGTTTGCATAAATCAATGAAACACAGCAACTTTTTAAAATGAGTCATTATTTAACAAGAGCTAGGAAGAAAATAAAACAACATACATCTATATCTTCAATAATCTGTGGGTAAAGATTTCTGTAAAACTTGTGATCTTTTGATGTGTCTCCATGCCTCTGTTTGAAGAGGTATTGATCCCTGCACAAACCAATGTTTAGTTAAGTACTTTTTTATTTGTTGCAAAAAATTAAATACTAAAGCAGATAAAAAAGCTGAACACAAATACTATTTAATACTCTCAATCCGATGTACAAGTAGTCATAAGTATACTTTTGGGACATTCAAAATGAAGTTCAATAATAGCAGACAAGAAACTTTGTGTTTGAGGAAAATGTGTGTGTTTATATGTGAGTGCATAATAGAAGCAGTTGAGAAAGAGATTACTAATCAAATTAAAATATTAAATTAAATTAAAATATCTTTTTTTAAAAGAGAATTTAAAAAGGAAAAACTCACCACGATCGTCTTTCAGAAAGACCTTTCCACAGACTGTCAGTATGTACCTTACGTTCTATTAGTTTTTTCCACAGATTTCCTTCTGAAATGACTCTGTACCATTCTTTGCATACCAACTCAGCAGCACATAAAGACTTAGCATCTAGGTAGGCTAATATATTTTCTGCTATGTGATCAAGGCCTTTGGCTAAATAACAAAAAAATTTATATCATGCATTTTAAAACAAAAATGAGATAATTACACATAATTACTTTGACAATACTGGGGATCAATAACTAGCAACCAATGAACAATAAATACAATAGGGTGGATGGACAAGTCCCATATACTTATAAAAAATTTTGAGCAATATATATTTAAGTATTTTTTATTATATATATTTTTTATAATTAACTATCTGATAGTGACAGCATGAAAATCAATCAATAAACAGTATTAATCTAAATTTGACGTCTCACATATTCTACTTGTATTTGCCCAGAGGGGGGTGATGGTAGATTTTTAATAGAGAAAATATAAGAAGGGAGTGTGGGAATTAAAAAAAAAAGGTTGAAGACCACTGTTATATAATAAAGTTTTATTTATTATATGAGATATAGATAATTAAATTATCACATACATGATATAATCTTTTTTTTTTAATCCGTTTGAAAAGGTTCAATATGGCTTATGTACAAGTATGCAATGAATACACACTCATATAAATTTATAATCAAATTAGAAGGATACATTACCTGGCAAAGCTGAAATGAAATCTCTCTGCAACATAGGTTTGAGAAAGGCATTAATTTGTCCATGTTGATAGTGGCACATACGAGAAAGTAAATGTTCAACAAAAACAACTTGCTGCCCTTCACACCAATTTTCAAAATATTTCATACATAAATCTCTGTCTCGAATAAAGTCTTCTGATTCCAATAACTCTTTATTTAATGAGGATGGCAATAACTGTGTTCCTTCAATCTGGGAATGAAAACAAAAATATCATAGTTGAAAAGAAAAAATACAGCTCAGAGATTTGTGATTAACTATTTTCACATGTCATTAAATATCAAATAAACAGCAGACAAAGAAATACACATTTTATGTTCAAAGTAGAAATAAGGAAAATGGAATCTTGTAATTGCTGTAAAAATAGCTTTCTTGCATGACAAGAAACAAAAAAATCCACTTCTATATCAAAAAGTGCAACTGGCTAGTTTTCTAGTGACAATTTTTTTTCCAGACTAGTAAAGTCGGCTACCTACAGTAGCTAGATCAAGATCTAGTCTTAGGTCTAGATTCTAGATGTAATTTACAGTGTGTCTATACTTTTTTTAAAACTAGACTAAAAAAATAAACAGAGCAAAAGTTGGCACAGCAATTAGATCTAAATTATTCCACAAAAATGTTAATCGTTACTATAATTAATAAATTTACTGCACAAAAGCAAGCCAAACAAATGATTATAACTACTTAGGAAGAGGACTTTGATCTAGATATATTGTAATAGTAGACTATCTTAACTATCTATAGCGAGTTTTCTCTTATAGAGTATAGAGTCTTTAGTTCTAGAATTAGATGAGATAACATTATCTAGTTATAGAATCTAGTCCTATCTAATCTATTTATATATAAATCTAGTTAAGTATAATCTAGATCTATTACATTATATAATATAGTGTTTTAAAGGTTTTAACAGGGCTTGTCGGGAGGTGGAAGTATATGATCATAATATTTAATATAAAATTAACTAATATATATATATATAAAAATTAGATACCCACTATTAATACTACTAACAGTCTACTACTATAAATTATATATATATCTAATATTAATAATACCAATATATTGTGTAATTAACTAAATTAAATTGGAACTTCTATTATAGTAATAAAAATCTTTATTATCCATAAGGAAATTTGTCTTAGAATTCGAGCATTACACAAAAACAGTAGAAGTCTTTGCTATGGGTGTCTTGTATCTCTTTTGTGATGGTAAGATTACAAAATCCTGAGTCAAAGGCGACAAAGGATGATTTTTTATTTCTAGAATCTTTTTAGCTTTTTTATGAATGTTTGTCTCAAACAGCTTCACAAATGTGATGTGATTTTTGCCAATAATTTTACCAGCAGCATTTAGGATTCTATGAAGTTTATTTTTATTTTTAATGTTCAGATTGCCATACCAGGCAGTGATATAAAAAAAATTATAAAAACTTTATAGCAGATGTGAGCATGATAAAACATAGCCAAGGCCTTTGCGCTAACATTAATCAAAAACATTTTTCTAAGTAATCGTAATCTTTGCAGCCCCTTTTTGCTGATAGAAACATTATATGCAGAATCCAAAACAAAAAAACTGAACAAAGTTTATGTTGCTTAAGCAGCTAGTATAGAACACCAAGACTAGATTGACTGGAATCTAGACAAGATCTAGAGTCAGGGTCTCTATGTCGGACTATGACACTATGATATCTATATTGACTATATAGATACAAATTAAAATCTAGATTATTCTAGATCATAGACATAGATCTCTAGATCTAGATGAGTAATCTAAATAGTAAATCATCTAGATCTAGATATTCTATAATCTAGACTATTCCAGACTTCCAGTTCCAGACTGTAATTTTGTTACATAATATTTATACATCTAGTCTAGTATTAGTATAATTACTAAATTAGTAGTATCTACTATCCTCTATCTTAACTATCTAGATTATAAAAAAATAGGTAACCCTATATCTTAATTTAATATCTACTACTAGAATCTATCTATATATCTATATATATATGTGGCACATCTCATCCAATTCTCCTTCAGTAAACAAGTCGATTTTATTTGTTTATAACTCATTTGTTTTTATGTTTGGAGCTAAAAACGACGTTTCGGGAATGTGCATCTCCAATTTTAGATAAGTTCCTGTATTTTTGTTCCACTTTTCCAAAGCAGAGGTCAGTTTTTGAGATTCTCGGACACCATGTATGTAATTTATTGTAAAGCTATTGTTTTAACCTGCCCCGGCAATTCATACCCATAATGCCCAAATAAGGGATGAAGAAATATTTATTAGATATAATTTATTAGCAATTACATAGTGGTGTTTATAGCTGGTGTTCACTGTTCACTGCGCTAAAGGGGAAAAAACTGCGTGCAGTATCTAATAGGAGCATGAAGTGACCTACTTTATTTTAAAATAAAATCTTGACTATGAGTGGTAATTCAAAGCAACATAAAAATCTGCTTTCGGTTGTTGTTGTTTTTTTAAGTTAAACCTTGACGAAATAAAAAATAAAATACAAATTTGACCTAGTAAGCCTAGTTCCCAAAGTCAAATATAAGAATCTATTTTATAATAAACTAGAGTCTAGATAATTATACTAGAGTAAGGGACCGATGTCGGCCACGCTAAGCCGATCTCCGGCCATTTTTAAGTTTCAAAATTCATAACTCTGTAATGGTCTAACCTATAAAAAAACTGAGGGTCTCAATGAATTTGTCATCCTTTGTCTATAAAAATAGCTTCTTTGCAATGTATCACTACGCATAGTTAAAATTAGATCTAATGTGAAAAGGGGTAGGGTCGGTTTTGTGATCTGAAATGTTATCGGCCAGTTTTTTGTCTCTGTAAAAGTTGTAGGCCGATTTGGAGATTTATCGGCCACATCAAAGGAAATATATGTAAAACATGTTATTATTAAGACATTTCATCCTTAATTTTATTTTTTTTGTACATTAGCGCAACGACACAAGCCATATTGTCACTTTTCCCACGCTCCACGCTTTCATTCTCGGCTTGTAACTGACGTCACACCTTGGCCATTACTTTGGGCCTAGCTAAGGAAAAAAATCGCCTCTGTTATGGGGGAGAAGAGGAGGAGTGTACTCTCTCTACTGTACCTTATTGTCTCTACGGGGCACTTTTTTTTCCCCGTAGCACAGCTCTCACTAGCGTAGTGTGTGCCTGTCTCACCTTAGCCTTTTTGGTACCAGTCGATCGATAATCGCTAGTCTCCTGCTCTCAACTGTTTTTTTTTCCTTAAAACGTCTCCACTCTTATGGTATGCTTAGGAGACATGGAATAAAGGGGAGTGGGGGGGAAGCTTCATACTCTCTTTTGATTTTAACAATCTCTTAGACCACACATAGCATAGTGTGTATTTATCTACTTATCACAAGCCCAGTGCACGTTGATGTTTCACACAAAGGCCTTAAGCGCACCTGGTCAATCAATAATGTAGGCTCGAGGTCTACAATGATTTTGCTATTGTGAATTATTTTTCAGCAGCCTATTGATGCTGGTTTTGTGATGTACAATGCTGGGCACTGAAGTGCCATAACATTTGTACATATTAGTTGCATTTTAAATGGTTTAAAATAAATGGTTATACGTTTTGCATATAAGCGATCTTAAGATTTTTAAAATAAATATGTTATGACTTTTTTTTAGTGAAACACGTAACAAACACATACAAGAACACATACATAACTTAAATATACATTTTGTACTATATTATTTTGACAAAATACAAAGTTATTTCATTAATTGTTCAAAAAACAACAACAACAAAAAAATAATTTCCCCCCCTTTGCAGTGTCAAGTTATTTCCCTTTGATGACTTGCGTCATATGTTTTCTTATTCAGAAATGGTAAAGCTTGTGGGCCACCCCCTATTTACATGTTTAATTAGGAAAAGAGAGTCTGGGTTTTGAAAATTATTTGTTTCTATGTCTATTTAGAAGCATTATATCTGGGTTTTAAGTGGCTGATGGATCTAGGGGCTTAATCGTCTATCTCGTTCTTCCCATTGGGAGAAAAAAAGGTCAGTTTTACAGTAGTCTACTTTGAAGCCAAATAAAATTACTTTCTCTCAATGAAAAAGGGAGCTGTACGTGTCAGAAGTGTGACAAAATAGTCCATGCGCAATATTTAAGAGGAAGTTGTTGGGCAGTAAACATTCTAATAACGAAGATTTAATAATAATAAAGTGCGGTGACCGATATGCAAGACGAAACCCGGGTGGCCGACATCCGTACGCTACTCTATACCCCCCTATACTATACATAGACTAGTATAGTATAGTATATTCATATATTGATATTGTCTGACTATACTGTACTGAATTATATAGAGGCATTATTATCATTATACTTTTATACTAGGTCTAGATCTAGATCTTGATTATTTAGTTGAGACAAGTCTCAGACTAGATCTAGATTCCAGATCTATCATTTTGATGTAGGCTAGAATCTAGACTTAAAGTTAAGTTTAGTAAAAGTGTAAAAGTATAGGTAAAGAGTGTTAACACTGTTGAGACTGAACGAGCGTAAAATAAATTCACAACTCGTCGAAAGTGACGAAAGTGTCGAAAGGAGTAGACTAGACTCTAGTCTAGTGAGTCTAGTCTAGGGAGAAACTAATCCTTCCCTTCGTGTTTACCTTTTTATCATTGTCTTCTATACAGCTTGTTTCCATATTTGATTCATGTATATCGGACATTATTTACATAAAGACAAAAAGATTTCAGATATTACTGATCCAAAACTAAGAAAGTGTTGGTTTCCACCCTTTTCTGTCTTCCTTATTCTCAGGGCAGAAAATTGTGTGACGTCACTTTTTCTCGTAAGTAGCGCGAGAGTTCGTAAAATAGGTTCGCAGAATGTAAATCTAGATCATCTTGACTAGATCTAGATCTAGATCTACAATAATTCAATTTGTATCAACTTGTGTTACTAGTTATCTCAGCGCGCGCTATTTTTTTTTTATTTAATAAAAGGACATAGATATAGTTCTATCTGTTAGCTTCTTTAAAAATGCAGAAAATTTTAGGTCATTCTGTATTCGGTTGCTTTGCTGAGTTTGCTTGTAAAAAGAAATTTTAAGAATGTAGGCTACTAGATCTATACACAGTATTAGACTAGTAAGCTAGATTTCTTATTTCTAGAGATCTATACTCTATACCAGTGATGCCCAACCTAATTCGACCGGCGGGCCATTTTCGATTCCGACACTCGTGTCGCGGGCCACATGACTGAAAAGGAAAAAAAAAAGAAATTCATCTGAACCAATTTTATTAGTAACTGATGGCTCTATTAATGGGATATTTGAAGTTGATCTTTGTTTTTAGGTGTCGGAAAATGGCTTCACGTCTTACTTAAAATGTAAATTACAATAATCATTGTAGATCTAGCTATTTTACCAACGACTCATTTTCGTGTCTCTTTTTGGTAAATATTCCCATTAATACTCCAACATTTGGGTGTAGTTTAACAATCTTTTATTCGCGGCTCAACTCAAGAATGGCGTCATTTTTGTTTTAAAATCCGTTTATATCAGTGATTCCCAAAGTGGTCCACAGGGACCCCCAGGGGTCCACGAGGACTTCCAGGGGGTCCACGAAAGTGAAAAAAATAATTGGGGGTCCATGACAACCAAATGGGGGTCCACGAGAGTGGATCTCATTCAAGAAGGAATTGAGTTTAATATAAATCTCACATTAATGGAATCCCCTATTATATCATACAAATATACTTTATTTATACTTTACTATAGCTAGGCCATTAAATATTTCACGCATTATTGGAATGAAAAATATATTTTAAATTTTAATACCTCATTTAAATAGCTCAATTTGGTCTAGAGTCTAGAGATAACTAATATTTAACATGGCTGAATCTAAATATAAAATAGTCGGTGGTGTTAATTTTCAATTTTTTTTTCTTCTTTTCTCGTCGAACTTATATTGCCTATGTGTCTTTTATTTAACATTTTATGTAATGATACCATGAAACCACCTAAGCGGGAGGATCGTCGGAGACAAAGCCACCATGATAAGATTTGAAAAACTATTGAACACTCTATGATAAAGTTGAGAAAAGATCTACAATTGACAAAATATTTGCTTTTCAAATTTTAAGAAAAATATAATGTTTTGCTTGTCTTAAAATATCTTGCAAAATTATGAAAATGACATACAATTAGCGAAAAAAAAAATAATGATTTAGCCAGCCGCTGAAGTTTTTAAAACTATTTTGCACAAAGCTGCATCTGATATTTGCAAAGAATTCTTCTAAGGAACAAATAGTTCAAAGGTCTATATATTGTAATAACTTCAGAGAAGGCAACTCAACGAGGACAACAATGTTTATTTACATGACATGACAGTTACATAAATCAACAACTTCATTTAGCACTGTTTCTCCATCTTGGCTCTAGGCTTGGGCCGGAAGTCGTTATTCTCACAATGTCAACTTTCTGTTCTAGTCCGTTCACTAGAAGTGCGCACCTGTGCACTAGCCTGAATGATGGTGCGCAAGCCAGAGTCATTACATTGCCCCCGTCTTAGCACTTTTCGTCCCGAAAAGAAACACTGCAGCTGAAGTTTAACAGTTCAGGTGGAGGTCGATCCGTGGGAGCCACAGGCGGTAGGTAGGGTGTTCCCCACAAAGCCATCCGCATTGTTCTCTTCCAGTACCGCTTTCTCTTTCTCCAGTTGACCAGGCTGTTGTTGACACGATGACGTGGCCGTTTGACACACAGAGAGATAGTGTCGAGCACTGTTTTCGTCAGCACAGTCGTTGATCGGACACGCCGTTTCAGCAGACCCTCCCGACAGACACCTCTCATAGAAGTTGCAGGTTCACATGCAACCACGTTGCAAACAAAGTCCGATATACCGCATTCATCCACAACTAACAGTCTCACGTCCAGAATATAGGTCTCCTCAAGTTCAAGTGGAAGATGTCTTCCTCTTGACAGCTCAGATTTAGAGTGGGTTGACTGACATTCATCCATGCCAATGTCGATGATGATGGTAGAAGTAGACATGTCTTGTTGATGGTTTTCTTGGCATCCACATTCCCTGTGTGATGCGCCGCACGTACAGTTCATGCCAAACCTCTGGATACAATTGTCAAGCTTCGAATTTCTCTCAAGAGCACCGGCAGATAGGCAGAGGTCTTTAAGGTCCATAGCAACAGGCTTGGACGCAGACCCAACGTTGTCTTGGTCTGTCCGGCTCATTGAGGTACTCGCTGTAGCTAAATCAGGAACAAACAATTCAGGCACAAAACAGACTTCAGCTCCTTCATTCATCTCTTTCCTTTCGATTCGGTATATCCCAGTGAGTTCGTCGCAGCAATCGTTGTCACGTTCCTCGCCTTGAAAGTCACCCCCGTCAGACTTGCTCACAACACAGTCACAGACAGCGCTCCAATCCCCAGCGCCTACATCACCACTGTTTGTGCAGCCACAGTCCTGACCAGGCAGCTGCCCTTTCACAAGAGAGTTTATGCCTTCTTTCGGTTGCGACACCATATGATCACTTTGGTCTATTTGTTCTTCCACTTCCAATACACTTCCAATTGAGCTATCTACGTTCAACATGATATCACTGCTCATGTTCCTCATCATGATCCTTATCGTGTTCAATTGTTCCGTAAATGCATCCCCACACTCCTGGATCTTGTCAAAGACATCCACAATCCCAGGTTCAACTTCGAATTGGTAGGTCTCCGGATCTTCATCTTCTTCAATCAATGCCTGTTGAAGACGAGCCGTAAGCCTTTCCTTGCTACCGAAGGGTTTTAAATCTCGGTCCCGAAGCTCTTGTCTCAGCTGTTTCACTGAAAGCTGATGTAATAGCTTCGAATATGTCATTGTAATCAAAGCCTACCTCCTCTCGTTGAGTTGCCTATAATCCTCACTTCTGACGCCAATGTAATAACTTCAGAGAAGGCAACTCAACGAGGACAACAATGTTTATTTACATGACATGACAGTTACATAAATCAACAACTTCATTTAGCACTGTTTCTCCATCTTGGCTCTAGGCTTGGGCCGGAAGTCGTTATTCTCACAATGTCAACTTTCTGTTCTAGTCCGTTCACTAGAAGTGCGCACCTGTGCACTAGCCTGAATGATGGTGCGCAAGCCAGAGTCATTACAATATGAACCGAGTTGTGCCTGTCATGAAGCATTTTTGGGCACATGTTCGTTTATTTATGGATAAAGAAATTCACGACAAAATTTCGTTTTGTGAAAACTGATAATTGACAATAAAGTCGAACACATTTGATGTTTTGAAGGAATCGTTCGAAAAAAAAGCAAACCCTGTAACTATTATATCAGTAGCAACAAATGGAGCAGTACTAGATCTTGATTGCAGGAATATCTTAAATGTGTTATCAACGCAGTTATGAGAAGCTAAATACGCAATTACTTGCTCGAATGTGAAGAGAAAATGACGAGAACATTCATCAGTTAAATCACAAAGCACCAGGAGAGAACCAATTTACAGCAGAACTAATTCTCAGCACAAAAGAGTGCGTGATGTATGTGTAAAAATTGTTTTATTTAATTTAAGAACTATATTTGCATAGTGTAGTTTTGTCTAGTTATAACTTTAACAAAAAGAAATGTAGACTGTACAGCGTTACGTATTTGAAATTGAACTTCATTACTTCATTGTCAAACAAGAGAGTGTTTATGTGCCATTTTTTTATGATGCAGTGCTCCTATTTCTTCTCTGTGGTTCTCATAGAGCTCATTAGTTATAATGATCTTAATTTTTAAATTATTTTTCTCCATTGGGCCATTCAATAGGTATTCCAGCTCCTTCGTTTGTGGTGGCTTTCTGAGAACAATCCATAAAAACTCTGTTAGGGCAATGGTATTGTAGTAGAGTTCACTAAATTCTTTAGCTCTGTTGGAATATAGCTAAATATTTCTTTCTACTAATGTAAGTCTTTGCAAACAACATATTTCTGCAAACAATATATTTCTCTATACAGCTGGCCGAGTAAACCCTGTCTGGTAATGATGTATTTTTTATTCAAATTATTATGGCTCAAGAAATCCACGATAAACAGCTCTTTGTGAAACCTTTTACTAAACAACAAATCTCTATGAAAAATAATCCCCGTAGCAATGGAAGTCAAGCTTGCAAACCTTTAAAAAAAAAGTTTCCAATGCGTTTAGTGATAGCATACGATACATATTAACTGTTACATAATGGGTTTAAATTTCAATTTCGTTAATAAATTTATTGTAAAAACAAAATGAATTTAACTTAAAAAGTAGTTTTAAATGACTTTTCACTCCTTATGTCACTGGTTGAAAATTATTTAAACAAAATGTGTAATTTGAAATTGATGAATTTTCAAAAATTCAATATAACTTAAACGGGAGGGGGGGGGTCCACGGAAAACCAGAAAACATATTGTAATAACTTCAAGTGAAGGCAACTCAACGAGGACAACAATGTTTATTTACATGACATCACAGCAACACAAAACAACATCTACATTTAGCACTGTCTCTTCATGTTGACTCTCAACGTGGGCGGAAGACGTTATTCTCACATGTCAACATTCTGTTCTAGTCCGTTCACTATAGGTGCGCACCTGTGCACTAGCCTGAATGATGGTGCGCAAGTCAGAGTCATTACATTGCCCCCGTCTTAGCACTTTTCGTCCCGAAAACAAACACTGCAGCTGAGGTTTGACAGTTCAGGTGGAGGTCGATCAGTGGGAGCCACAGGCGGCAGGTAGGGTGTTCCCCACAAAGCCATCCTAATTGTTCTCCTCCAGTGCCGCTTTCTCTTTCTCCAGTTGACCAGGCTGTTGTTGAGACGATGACGTGGCCGTTTGACACACAGAAAGATAGTGTCGAGCACTGTTTTCGTCAGCACAGCCGTTGACAGGACACGCTGTTTCAGCAGACCTTTCCGACAGACGCCTCTCATGGAAGCTGCAGGTTCACATGCAGCCACGTTGCAAACAAAGTCCGATATGCCGCATTCATCCTCAGGTAACAGTCTCAAGTCCAGAATATATGTCTCCTCAAGTTCAAGTTGAAGATGTCTTCCTCTTGACAGCTCAAATTTAGAGTGGGTTGACTGACATTCATCCATGCCAATGTCGATGATGATGGTAGAAGTAGACATGTCTTGTTGAAGGTTTTCTTGGCATCCACATTCCCTGTGTGATGCGCCGCACGTACAGTTCTGAATGTCGAGCCTCACATTTCCCTCGTGAGCACCGGCAGATAGGCAGAGGTCTTTAAGGTCTATAGCAATAGGCTTAGACGCAGACCCAACGTTGTCTTGATCTGCCCGGTTGATTGAGGTACTCGTTGCAACTAAATCAGGAACAAACGCTTCAGGCACACAACAGACTTCAGCCCCTTCATTTGTTTCTTTTCTTTCAATTCTGTATATCCCATTGAAATCGTCGCAGAAATCGTCACGTTCCTCGCCTTGAAAGTCACCCCCGTCAGACTTTCTCACAACACAGTCACAGACAGCGCTCCAATCCCCAGCGCCTACATCACCACTGTTTGTGTAGCCACAGTCCTGACCAGGCAGCTGCCCTTTCACAAACGAGTTTATGCCTTCTTTCGGTTGCGACACCATATGATCCCTTTGGTCTATTTGTTCTTCCACTTCCAATACACTTTCATCTACATTCAACATTATATCCCTGCTCATGTTCCTCATCATGATCCTTATCGTGCTCAATTGTTCCTTAAATTGTTCCTTAAATTCATCCCCACACTCCTGGATCTTGCCAATGACATCCCCAATCCCAGGTTCAACTTCGAACTGGTAGGTCTCCGGATCTTCATCTTCCTCAATCAATGCCTGCCGCAGACGAGCCAAAAGCCTTTCCTTGCTACCGAAGGGTTTGAAATCTCGGTCCCGAAGCTCCTGTCTCAGCTGTGTAATTGAGAGCTGATGTAATAGCTTCAAATATGTCATTGTAATCAAAGCCTACCTCCTCTCGTTGAGTTGCCTATAATCCCACTTCTGACGCCAATGTAATAACTTCAAGTGAAGGCAACTCAACGAGGACAACAATGTTTATTTACATGACATCACAGCAACACAAAACAACATCTACATTTAGCACTGTCTCTTCATGTTGACTCTCAACGTGGGCGGAAGACGTTATTCTCACATGTCAACATTCTGTTCTAGTCCGTTCACTATAGGTGCGCACCTGTGCACTAGCCTGAATGATGGTGCGCAAGTCAGAGTCATTACAATATCAAGGGGTCCACGAGACAAAAAAGTTTGGGAACCACTGGTTTATATGTTTGTTTTTTAAAGCAGACACATTTTCTTTACAAATCAAATAATTTGAATTATTATCATGTTCCAAAAAAAAATAAATACGTTCACTGTTCCTGTTAGATTCTACTTTCAAAGTCCACTTGTAGTTTTTTTTTCGACT
>JADKLZ010008902.1:0-21445 GCA_021533235.1 Biomphalaria straminea | reverse complement strand
ATGTGGTCTACAGAATTCAGAAGAGTCCACGGTCCAGCTTCAAGGTTATCGTTATCATGCCGGAGCAAACCTTGTTCGAACAGTTTTAAGGAGGGGGCAGTGTTATGACTCTATGTTGCGCACCTTCATTAGGTGCGAAACTGTGCACCATGAGACACAGGAGAGAGACACAGAAGGATAGCGGAAGTAACATGGCCGATGTTTTAGAGATGAAAGCAAGGACGCTTGTGAATTTTGTGTTGTAGATCTACATAGTGTGTTTCTAGATCTAGTTTTATTATTTATTATTAAACATCCAATTTATTATTTTGTAATCCTTTCGTTGAGGCTAATTCTTAAGTTATTACAATTGGTGTCAGATAGTGGGATCCTCAACGAAAGGGGAGAAGAAGGCCTATGTACAGGACATCTATTTAGTGAACGATTCCATTTTCGGGTAAATCCGGTGATTTCGTTTGATCAACGTTTTGAACTGGATGGCGTCTAAGAAAACACTTAGTCAACTGTCATTACAGGAGCTTAAACATGAGCTCAAAGGTAGAGATCAGAAGGTGGGAGGCAACAAGGAGGCACTTATGGAGCGTCTTAGGCAAAGCATTATAGAAGAAGAACATGACCCTGAGACCTATGTGTTTGAAATAGAACCGACTATGATGGAGCTTTGGAAAATGATACAAGAACAAGGTAAAATAAACACTGCCTCAATGAAGGAAGACATGAAATCATTAAAAGATGAAATTAAAAAGGAAATAGGTAATGAACTGAGCTCTATAAAATCATTCGTGTCTGAATTGAAGAAGGATATAGACGACTCCAAACAACAATTAAGAAACGAGGTAACTGAGCTTAAGTCCAAAATGGTAGAGGATTTCGATTCTAAAATACAACTACTACGTAGTGAAATGAAGGAGGAGCTTGAAAAGAAACAAGATGCGGGGGCCACTGTGAATGAAATGACTGGGAAGACTAAGCCGCCGGTGTTTGATGGTTCTATTTCTTGGTCGGTGTACCGATTGCAGTTTGAAGCGGCGGCCAAAGTCAACAGATGGAACACTAAGGCAGAGAAAGCAACTGGTCTGGTGTTGGCACTCAGAGGCAAGGCAGCCGAATTGTTACAGACAATGAAGGACCAGACGGACTTCGATGCCATGGTCAAAACAATGGAACTTCGATACGGCGATGAACACTTACAGGAAGTGTTTAGAATACAATTGAAAAGTCGACAGCAAAAGAATGGAGAGACACTACAGGAATTAGCGGCAGACATTGAGCGTCTTGCCCGTTTGGCTTATCCATTGGCAACACCAGAATTTTTGGATGTCATTGTTACAGATGCTTTCATAGATGGAGTGCGAGATGCGGAACTTAAAAAAAGCCATCCGAATCAGCGGAAAAAGGAAAGTAAGTGAAGCCCTTATCTATGCTCTGTCATACGAAGCGGCTAAAGATTCAGCGAGGGCCACTCATTACAGCCGGACGATAGATGCTCGAGAGGAGAATTCAGCGAGGGTCACTCATTACAGCCGGACGATAGATGCTCAGGAGGAGGATCTTGCACGGCTGGTCAGAAGGGTGGTGGAAGAGACTAGAGACGAACGGCAACCCTATAGAGACGAACGGCGACCTTTTATCAGACAAAATAGAACACCATTTCGCTGCTGGAATTGCAACACACCTGGCCATATGCAAAGGGATTGTACCAGAGTGTTTCGGGGTCGTGGACGCCAATCAGAAGAAAGGCAAAACGGCAACCGGGAAAACTAATATCTGCCGGTTTCAAGGAGCGGAGACAGGCAGCACGGTATACAGAGGCTCCAAACATGGTTATTTCTGTCACAGTGTTGGGAAGAAATAGAAGTTTAAAGGTACAAGGAAAGATAGGCCGCGGGTGTTGTGCTTTTCTTTTGGATACTGGAGCATCTCGGTCAATAATTCGACCCGATTATATTGGGGATCAAGAAATGATACAAACGAACGGTTATACATTGAAAACAGCCAGTGGTGAACTAATACCAGTGTTAGGACAGGTTAGACTAAACTTTGAAATTCAAACCCAACCATTCCATCATGATTTCCTGGTCGCCAATGTGACCGATGAGTGTATCCTTGGTTTGGATTTTATGCAAGCATTCGGGTTGTCGTTAAACATGGCAAATGGCACTATACAATATGCTAACATGGAGATTCCACTACTTGAGGAGGATACCGGAGAAGATCTAGTGAGAAGAATTTTGTTGGTAGAAGATACGACCATACCAGCACAATCGGAATGTATAATATGGGGAAAGATTGAAGGAAATAGCGAAACGATCAGTACGAAACTCGTAGAAACAGCGAAAGAAACAGAGAATAGGCTGGCTGTTGGAAAGACGTTGGTGGTCAGTGTTGATGATAGAAAGATCCCAGTGAGAGTCATGAATCTTTACTCACAGGATAAAAAGTTACGAGCGGGTAGTGTCATAGCGGACTGTTACTCCGTCGATCTGATCACACAATGTCTGGGCGCAGAGGTATCAATTAACACGGCACCGAAGGAAAATTCACAGATACACAAACTTCTTATCAAGTTGAAAGAAAGTCTTTCGATGGAAGAATATAACAAGGCTGAGAAATTAATTTTGGAATTTATGGATATTATGCCCAATGACGACAATGACTGCGGGAGGACAAACCTTGTGCAACACAGTATTGATACAGGAAACGCCAGACCCATTCGACAACCACCTCGCCGTCTACCGCTGGCAAAACAGCAAGAAGCCCTCGATATGCTGGAACGTATGAAACAACAAGGGGTCATCGAGCCATCCAACAGCCCGTGGTGTTCACCGGTTGTGTTGGTTAAAAAGAAAGATGGGACTTTGAGATTTTGTGTGGATTACCGGGCATTGAATAATGTCACGCAGAAAGACAGTTATCCCCTTCCCCGCATTGATGACACATTGGACACACTTGCCGGATCAAGAATCTTTTCGACTCTAGACCTCAAAAGCGGATATTGGCAAGTAGAGATGCACCCTAAGGATAAAGAAAAGACGGCCTTTTCAGCTGGAAGCGGCTTGTGGCAATTTAAGGTGATGCCATTTGGACTATGCAATGCACCAGCCACCTTTGAGAGATTGATGGAGCAAGTCTTAAGAGGTCTTAACTGGAATACTTGTCTGGTATATCTTGATGACATTATTGTACTTGGGAGTACATTTGATGAACATTTGAATAATTTGAGAGAAGTGTTTCAGAGGATTCGAAGTGCGGGCATGAAGATCAACCCCAAGAAGTGTGACCTATTCAAGAAGGAAGTAAAATATTTGGGTCATGTCGTATCAAGCGAAGGTATAAGCACGGATCCAGACAAAAGTGAAGCGATTAGGCAATGGCCTGTCCCTGAAAGTGTACAGGAACTAAAAAGTTTTCTGGGTCTTTGCACTTATTACCGACGCTTTGTTCCAGGCTTCTCGAGGATTGCTAGAGTTCTTCATCAACTAACAGAACAGAAAAAACGGTTCACATGGACAATAGAATGCCAGGAGGCATTTGAAAAGTTAAAAGAGGCTCTTCTTTCGTCGCCAATGTTGGCATACCCACTGTCAGGTAAACCATTCATTCTGGATACAGACGCAAGCAGTACGGGGATCGGTGCTGTTCTATCGCAGAACATTGATGGAAACGAAAAGGTCATAGCTTATTTCAGCAGAAGGTTGTCGAAGTCGGAAATGAATTATTGTGTTACGAGACGAGAATTATTAGCTGTGGTCGATTCAATTAAACATTTTCATACATATCTCTATGGACAAAGGTTTAAACTAAGAACTGACCACGCAGCCTTGAAATGGTTACTATCTTTCAAGAATCCCGAGGGACAGGTGGCGAGATGGCTTGAAAGGTTACAGAGTTATGAATTTGAGACTGAACACAGGAAAGGACTGATTCACCAGAATGCCGATGCATTGTCTCGGAGACCATGCAAAACGGAGTGCAGCTATTGTACGAAAGCAGAGGAAAAGGAAATTGACTGTTGTCGTCTGGGAGTTGATGTTACCGGGTCCTGGTCTGATGAAAAGATTCGAGAGGAGCAGTTGGAAGATGCTGATCTGGCCCCCATTCTGCTATGGAAGGAGAATGGACAACGGCCCGAATGGCAGCATATCTCTGAGAAGGGGGCAGCTACGAAGGCGTACTGGGCACAATGGGACTCAATAACCATCATAAATGGTGTCGTAAAAAGGGTCTGGGAATCCGTTGACGGCACATCAAGACGTCTTCAGCTTTTATTACCTAAAATCAGAGTGTCTGAGGTGCTGCAGGAAATCCACAATGGTACCAGTGGATCTCATCTGGGTGTTAATAAGACCCTCGATAAGGTTCGCCAAAGATTCTACTGGTTCAGATACAGAGAGGATGTAGAGGAATGGTGCCGGGGCTGCAACGTCTGTACGGCCGCAAAGGGCCCTCAACGCAGAACAAGGGGACATATGCAACAATACATGGTTGGAGTTCCATTTGAAAGGATTGCCATTGATGTGGCTGGGCCATTTCCGGAAACTAGACGAGGAAATAAGTACATATTGGTAGCTATGGATTACTTCAGTAAATGGCCGGAGGCGTATGCGATGCCGAATCAAGAAGCAACAACGGTAGCAGAAACGCTTGTTGAGAACTGGATCAGTCGCTTTGGTGTCCCAATGGAGCTGCACTCCGACCAGGGCAGGAACTTTGAGTCTAGGGTGTTCCAAGAAATGTGCCAGGTACTTGGCATAGATAAAACTCGGACAACCCCACTACGCCCTCAGTCGGATGGAATGGTGGAGCGGTTCAACCGCACCTTAGAACAATACTTGGCAAAGGTCACCGATGATCGACAAGATAACTGGGACACATACATTCCAGTGTTTCTGTTGTCATACAGGAGTTCTATTCATTGCACTACAACATATAGCCCTGCAAAGATGTTGTTCGGCCGGGAACTTCGTTTACCAAGTGATTTGCTATTTGGAGTTCCGAGTGATACACCGGTCACAGCTACTGAGTACGTCGCTGATCTCAGACGGCGTCTAGAGGAAACACATTTCCTGGCTCGTGGGGTGATGAAGAATAGCAGTGATATCATGAAGACTAGGTATGACAAACGTGCAAATGACTCGGGGTTTCAGGAAAATGACCTAGTATGGCTGTACAATCCTCGGAGAAGAAAAGGCCGATCCCCCAAACTCCAGAGAGACTGGGAAGGTCCTTATCGTGTGGTTAAAAGGATCAACGATGTGGTCTACAGAATTCAGAAGAGTCCACGGTCCAGCTTCAAGGTTATCGTTATCATGCCGGAGCAAACCTTGTTCGAACAGTTTTAAGGAGGGGGCAGTGTTATGACTCTATGTTGCGCACCTTCATTAGGTGCGAAACTGTGCACCATGAGACACAGGAGAGAGACACAGAAGGAGAGCGGAAGTAACATGGCCGATGTTTAGAGATGAAAGCAAGGACGCTTGTGAATTTTGTGTTGTAGATCTACATAGTGTGTTTCTAGATCTAGTTTTATTATTTATTATTAAACATCCAATTTATTATTTTGTAATCCTTTCGTTGAGGCTAATTCTTAAGTTATTACAATATTGTGACAATAATCTGAGAAGAAGAGATAATTATATAAACACCACTTTCATTCACAAAATAGTGCGGATTGGGATGCATCAATTTCCATTCACACCGCGTGCTGCGCCATGGGATCTTTCCAATTACTTGTTGCTCGTTTGACCTTTTACTTAGAGGATTATGTATATAGATAGATATAGAGCATAAGATAGTTTCATTGGTCCAAACAAATGGAAATTCCGTTTAACTACAATCCACTTCGGTCAGCAGGGTTTTATGCTATATGAGCCAAACAAAAAGGGGATGGACTTTATATATGTATGTATGTAAAATCTGCTGCCGAGGAAAAACGCAGACGGCGAAAAGAAAATCTAAATCGACCACCTACGGACAATGGCTATATGCTTGCCCTGGATGTGGCAAAATATGTAGGTCACAGCGGGGGCTGCGCAGCTACGGGAAATACTGCATTCCTCATTTATCTTCGGATTCGAAGACAAGACTTATTATTATATTTAAAATTAAACGTTACAGAAATAATGTGTAGACCTATATGTAAATGAAATGCTTCATTTGCCACGCATTTTCACATTTATTCGTGAACCCAATTTGTATAAATCTATATCTAGACTAAATAGATCTAATACTCAAAAACGGCAAGTGTAAAAAAAAAAAAATTAAAAAAAATTGGTGTTAATAGAGCATCGTAGAATTTGTATAATTTTGTTCGTGCGAATAGAAAATGTTTAAAATGAAAGTAGGCTAATTCTACTTGTAGTAACTCTTTTGTGTTTCTTGTGATTCTGTGATCTGGACATGGAACCATGATCTGGATAATAATCTGCTTTCACTTAGATTTAGATTATCTAGACTCTAGATCTAGATGTATATTCTAGAACTATAGATTAGATTTAGATAAAAATTTCAAATTTTTTAAATCTACATCATCATTATGGCGCTTCCAGCATATTGCGATTTTAACATTAAATGTCAAACACCAGAAAAACTGTTTGATTTAATCGAAGTTGCAATAGAATGTAAGTATTGACTATAGTAGAGTTACTAGATCTAGTATAGTAGATCTATAAGTTATAGTAGTATAATTGACTATTCTATTCAAGCCTATTGTAATGTAAGTTAAAGTTTTAGTTTGTAAATCGGCTGTGGTCACTTTTTTTTTACTCATTCAATTAATTCAAACTCCGAATGACTCATTGTCATTACTGTTATTAACTGTTAGTACTGTTACTCACTGTTAGTACTATAAATAATGTAACTATAATTAGTATAATAATCTATATAAATAGTATAAAGTATACATATTGTAATAACTTCAAGGAAGGCAACTCAACGAGACATAGATGTTTATTTACATGACATCACAGTTACATAAAACAACAACTTCATTTAGCACTGTTTCTCCATCTTGGCTCTAGACTTGGGCGGAAGTCGTTATTCTCACATGTCAACATTCTGTTCTAGTCCGTTCACTATAGGTGCGCACCTGTGCACTAGCCTGGATGGCGGTGCGCATTACAGAGTCATTACATTGCGCCCGTCTTAGCACTTTTCGTCCCGAAAAGAAACACTGCAGCTAAGGGCTGACAGTTCAGGTGGAGGTCGATCAGTGGGAGCCACAGGCGGCAGATAGGGTGTTCCCCACAGAGCCATCCGCATTGTTTTCCTCCAGTGCCGCTTTCTCTTTCTCCAGTTGACCAGGCTGTTGTTGAAACGATGACGTGGCCGTTTGACACACAGAGAGATAGTGTCGAGCACTGTTTTCTTCAGCACAGCCGTTGATCGGACACGCTGTTTTAGCAGACCTTCCCGACAGACGCCTTTCATGGAAGTTGCAGGTTCACATGCAACCACGTTGCAAACAAAGTCCGATATGCCGCATTCATCCACAGCTAACAGTCTCAAGTCCAGAATATATGTCTCCTCAAGTTCAAGTTGAAGATGTCTTCCTCTTGACAACTCAGATTTAGAGTGGGCTGACTGACATTCATCCATGCCAATGTCGATGATGATGGTAGAAGTAGACATGTCTTGTTGATGGTTTTCTTGGCATCCACATTCCCTGTGTGATGCGCCGCACGTACAGTTCATGCTCAAGTTCTGGATACAGTTGTCAAGCCTCGAATTTCTCTCATGAGCACCGGCAGATAGGCAGAGGTCTTTAAGGTCCATAGCAACAGGCTTGGACGCAGACCCAACGTTGTCTTGGTCTGTCCGGCTCATTGAGGTAGTCACTGTAGCTAAATCAGGAACAAACATTTCAGGCACAAAACAGACTTCAGCTCCTTCATTCATCTATTTCCCTTCGATTCGGTATATCCCAGTGAGATAGTCGCAGCAATCGTTGTCACGTTCCTCGCCTTGAAAGTCACCCCCGTCAGACTTGTCCACAACACAGTCACAGACAGCGTTCCAATCCCCAGCGCCTACATCACCACTGTTTGTGCAGCCACAGTCCTGACCAGGCAGCTGCCCTTTCACAAACGAGTTTATGCCTTCTTTCGGTTGCGACACCATATGATCACTTTGGTCTAATTGTTCTTCCACTTCCAATACACTTTCATCTACGTTCAACATTATATCCCTGCTCATGTTCCTCATCATGATCCTTATCGTGCTCAATTGTTCCTTAAATTGTTCCTTAAATTCATCCCCACACTCCTGGATCTTGCCAATGACATCCCCAATCCCAGGTTCAACTTCGAACTGGTAGGTCTCCGGATCTTCATCTTCCTCAATCAATGCTTGCCGCAGACGAGCCAAAAGCCTTTCCTTGCTACCGAAGGGTTTTAAATCTCGGTCCCGAAGCTCTTGTCTCAGCTGTGTAACTGAGAGATGATGTAATAGCTTCGAATATGCCATTGTAATCAAAGCCTACCTCCTCTCGTTGAGTTGCCTATAATCCCACTTCTGACACCAATGTAATAACTTCAAGGAAGGCAACTCAACGAGACATAGATGTTTATTTACATGACATCACAGTTACATAAAACAACAACTTCATTTAGCACTGTTTCTCCATCTTGGCTCTAGACTTGGGCGGAAGTCGTTATTCTCACATGTCAACATTCTGTTCTAGTCCGTTCACTATAGGTGCGCACCTGTGCACTAGCCTGGATGGCGGTGCGCATTACAGAGTCATTACAATATTATAGTAGTGTTAGTGTTACACTTTACACAGTAACTGAGTGAGTAACAGTTTAAGTTGAGTTTAGTATCTATAATATAGTGGTATACTAGTTAAGACAGTTAAGTAACTAGTCTAGTAAAGTATAATATCTAGATCTAAACTATTTTAACTAGGACTAGATACATTTATTTTAGTGTATAAGTACTATACAGGGTGCATCAAAAAATCTATACACAATTTGAACTGCCAAAGACAATGTATTTCCTGTTCTGCAAGGTTAAATTTCTGGACATGCCATGGAAATTTTAATGTCCAATTGGAAAAATTAATGTGAGTAATGTTCAAACTGGTGGCCTTCAGTCACAGAATCAATACATTGCTGAGTACGAGTCAAGACAGATTCCGTACATTGTACCAAAGTGTCCACTGAGATTTCTGCGCAAACTGCCTGAATCTCATTCCACAGCGTGTCCAGGTTACGTTGTTTAAGTTTGTACACCTCATCTTTAACTGTGCCCCATAAGAAGAAATCCAGATAGGTGCTGTGGCTGAGCGGTAAAGTGCTTGGCTTCTGAACCTGGGGTCCCAGGTTTGAATCCCGGTGAAGACTGGGATTTTTATTTTGGGATCCTTGGGCACCTCTGAGTCCACCCAGCTCTAATGGGTACCTGAAATTAGTTGGGGAAAAGTGAAGGCGGTTGGTCGTTGTGCTGGCTACATGACACCCTCGTCAACCGTAGGTCACAGAATCAGATGACCTTATTTCGTCTGCCCAAGACCACGAGGTCTGAAAGGGGAACTTTACTTACTTTATAAGAAGAAATCCAGCGGCGTGAGGTCTGGATAGCGTGCAGGAAACTCGATTGTTCCCCTGCATCCTATCCACTGGCCAATCCAAAGCTTGACTCTTCAGCTAAGTCAGGACATCTGGTCACCTTATATATAAATATATAATCTTGAGTCCAGTAGTAATACTGACTAGTAATCAGTAACTTACTAGAAAAATCATAGTCACTCTCAATGCAACAACTACAGTGAGTTTAATGTTTATTGTCAAAAAAGGTTGAGCCAACTATGGGGATTATCATATTGTTGTAACTCTAAGGCAGGCACTCAACAAAAGGCTGGAGGTAACAATAAACTAGATAAATTTATTTACAGTACAAACAGGCATGGAATTCAGCCATCAAGTCCCAGAATCTTCTATCTCAAGTAACCCAGTCCTTTTCTACCTAAAAATAAAATATCAATACAGACCACCGACACATTTGCCAGTGCCACCCCAGGTCCTCAACACAGTTCATAGATAGCACAAAGGACGTTCTCTTGAGTCAAGACATTCCAGACTTCAATAACTTGCAGATCACTGCAAACAGATCCACAACAGTCCTTCTTCCTGTATAAACGTCTTCCACTCTTGTGTTGAATGGCGCTCTGATGCGCACCATCAGTGTGGCTCGGGGCAAAGTTACAACAATATCATAATTTCACTCATTGGGAGCTGGGGTTTAGCTTAACTTAAAGCATTCTAAATTATGAGGTACAGAAATGAATTGTAAATGTATTTGAAAATTTTTAGTTTTTCTGAGCTATCTTTTAGTTTTGTTCAAGTTCAGTCCAGAGACCAGGATTAAATTCCAGGTCCATGTAACAGTTAAGAACAATTTCATCTCTTTTAGTTTGGTTTTATCAAGTCAATTTCTTGCCTCTTTTATTTTCACAGTGGGCTATGAATCAGTCATAGTAAACAATAGTCTGCAAAGCTTACAAGGAAGTAAAGAAAAAAAGAAAGATCAAAAGGTGTATTTTGAAAATGTGGATATTTGTCTTACATCTTTAACTGATACTACAAAGTTTAATTATCTTAGTTACATTCTAGTTATGATATTTTGAATACATAATAATTTTAGAAATGTCTATATTGCTAGATCAAAATCACACCACCTTCAGATATTCTTCTGAATGAAAAAAGTATTGCATCACTACAGGTAAATGAAGTTGGTTGTTGTTTTTTTATAACCATTCTATATATTCTATGTAACTATGTAAAGATAAAACACTGCACTGGTATATGCTTAATGGTTAAATTTTAATAAATAATCTTCTATTTTGGAATTCAATTTTATTGTTATTTAACTTATTTATATAACCATCTGCACCCTATCATGGCTTAAAATTTTTTTCAAGAGCATCAGGTTCTACATAATCTACATAGCATTGCAATCTGTAGAATTGGTCATGATTTTAATTCCTTGAAGATTTTATGTGTAGTTAAAAAAAGATAAGTAAGAAGTAGATCTCAATACATTCTCAATGATTCTCTTAATTTCTTAACAGTCAAAAGGTAAAAAAATTCAACAGTTATCAAGAATCACAGCTGTGTTGCAAGATGATTCAAATACTCACAAATTGGTACTTTTAAAGCTGTTTAGTTTACACATTTCCAGACTATTTTTTGTTTATTTTAAGAAAATTATTTAACTATTATTGAATGGGTGATAATTATGAATAATCTGGAACTGTATAATGACAAATCTTGGTCAAGAAAAATCACTTGTAGTTGAAATACAAATAAATATATCTAAATCAATTCAAATTATCAGAAAATATTTTATAGTTAGCACTTTAAAAATTCTAAATATAATTTATATTTATGAAAACTAATATGATTTTCTTTTAAATGTATATTAAATGTTATCTAGGGCAATGCTGATTTACAAATGTATGATATATTGGCTGTTCAACCAACAAGCAGTAAAACTTTTCAGGTAATGTTTATAAATATAATGACTTGTTGAAATACTTATTGAAAACTTTTATTTAAAAAGTTTAATTTTTCAATTAGTTATGAGGGTGCTTAATTGTTCAATCTTTTTTTAAAGATTGTAAGGAACTTGTTAATTTGATCTTGAATCATCAATAACATTAGAAACCTTTTTTTAAAGCATGTAAGGAACTTGTTATTTTGATCTTGAATCACCAATAAGGTTAGAAACTTAAAATGTAATCCTTAGAAATAATTTAACCACATGATTCATAAAAATAAATAAAAGTAAAGTTCCTTTTTCAAACTTTGTGATCTGTAGGGCAGATGGTCATCCATTTCTTTAGCCAATGTTTAACTAGGAGGGTGTTATGTGGCCAGCAAAATGACCAACCACTTTATTTAAAACTAACTAAAATCAGGTACCTATTAGAGTTGGACTCATGAGCACCCTAAAAATTATGAAATTCAAAATACCAGTCTCTTAGAGATTTGAACCCAGGACCCCAGTTTCAGAAACCATATGCTTAACCACTCAGCCACTACACTCCATTTAAAGAAAATAGGAATATTTAATTTTTCAATAACAGTTTACAGTGAAAAAAAAGGTTTTGATTTGAAAACAGAATTGAAATAGTAAAAAAAATGTACAAAATATTTTTTATTTTGTAGGTATTTCACTATCATAGTTTTCTTTATTTGTCTGATGATCATGTTGTTTTTTTTTGAAGTTGTTATAACATCTCATGTTATTTGTCATTAAAAATTGAGATAAAAAAAAATGTACTGTCCTTTCAAAATGTTATTTTGTTATAAATATTTTTATGATATGTATTTATTTTCAATTATTCTCCAGAAAAAAAAAAATTTTAAGAAATATGCATCAATAAATCAATACATCAATAAACATGCAATTGAATTGGGTTGACATTACTAACAGTTTACAATACTAATTAGCTGCGAATCTATTTAAATTTTTTGTTGTGGTTGTTTCTGTACTTCAGTTGGCTTGTGAAACATTAGAAGTTGACATAATATGCCTGGACCTGACAGAAACTTTAGGATTTGTACTCAAAAGACAACTCCTTAGTCTAGTAAGTTGGATATTCTTCTTCATGGACTAATATTGCACATTTTTTTTGCAAAAGAAGATTAAGGGTCATGATGGCTAGAGTCAAACCAAAGTCTGGTCCAGTTAGGGTCTCGGTGAAGAATGGTATATTGTTTGTAGGGCTTTTTAAGATGCTGTATTGGAGACCTTTGTTGGTACAAGTCAAGATATTTGTTTTATGGTTGGCCCTATAAGAATTTATGTGAACTTTACATCAACTTCCTTACAATAACACCAATCTTTCATCACTTGAACATACCAAAAAAAAATTTTTTTAAAGCTGAATTTGTTTCACTGTTGTTGTTTTTTTTCAATTCAATAGTTGCTTGTACATTAAGTTCTTGTGACGTTTTGTTTTTAATGATGTGATTGTTCTGTATATCGTCACATGCCGAGGATTGTTCTGTTATTGACTTGATACTTCATAAGAATGAAGACAAAACTATTTCAGCTTTTATTTCAACAAACTTTAATACAGCTTCTACTTTCTTGAACAAACACTTCTTCAATCTTTACTTCAATATAAATAAAACTTCACTTATATAAACTACTTCTTAATAACAGACTTCTACAATTATTTCTTTATAAAGAGAAGATTGAACAACGGACCATCACTACATAAAACTACTACTATGCGAGGACCCTGACTAACTCCTTTTCCCTTTATTTATACTTTTTCAAATCGTATCTTTAAGAAGCATAGAACATTCTCTGATACTTATTTTAGTAACTTTTGACCTTCTGGAAGATGACGTGTGTAATTTTTTCCCTTAACCCCTTTCTATGATTAGCTATTCTAAAATTAACTTGTTTACGCTGGACAGCGCACTGACTTGACCTGGCTACTAGAACTATCAATAAGGTCACACTAACTTCGTTACATTCTATGCATAAAAGCAACATTTCTAATTTATGTTGCATTAACCAATTCAGATGTAACTATCTTTTATGTGTGTGATCAGGCAGCATCAAGGGGCATCCATTTTGAAATTCAGTATAGTCCTGCTCTAACTAATAGCACTGTCAAAAGACAAGTTATATCAAATGCTTTGAATCTAGTTGCAGCGACATGTCAAAAGGTAAGATATGAGTATTTTTAGTATGCTAATTTAAATTAAATAACATAAATTAACCACACATACAAAACTCAAGTACATTAATGTCATATGTTTATTGGCCATCATTTATATTGTAATTAGAGGCCTGTAATATATTATTGACATGAGTACTAAGAACAAAATTCTGTTTGCACTTTTTGGGTAGTTTGTTTTATTGTAAGCTTTAAAATGATGCTAACTTTATTTCAGAATATTCTACTTAGTAGTGGTGCTGAGAATGTAAGTAGTTGAATTTTGTCATTTCATGTTTTGTAACTGTTGCTGTCATGGTTTAGTTTTAGCGTTGTTGTTTTTTTTTTAATGAGATTTTTCTATTTGAACTTTTTTTAAAATAAAATATTTCAGCCTATTGATCTGAGAAGTCCATATGATGTCATCAATTTGTATCCTTTGATAAAATTATGACATACTAAGACTTCTATTTTCTTGTTATGGTCATACATGTGTTTTGTTAACTTGTTAAAGTCATATTTTTTTTTTATGAGTTGTTATAGTCATTGCCAATAATACATCATTATATTCAGTCATTTCATTCTTAACTCTGGACAGAGGAAGATTGTTTGGTTTAAATCACTCTCAAGCCAAAGACGCTGTGTGTAAAAACTGTAGAGCAGTTTTGATGCATGCCAGTAAGTATACTGATGAGTTTGTTAATAAGTTCTTGAGGTTGTCCATTTTGTTGAAACACTTTCCTAAATTTTATAACTTATAAAACTTGGTGCTCTATTTTCTTTTATTACTATTCAAGTCATTTTTCCTTTCAAAGAGATTTGCTTTTTTGTTTCCCAACTGGGAGTCTAGCTTTTAAGTAACCACATTTATTTGTTCCTCTGACACAGAGTCTAGAAAGACCTGCAAATCTGTTGTTTTAGTCAAGAATATCTCAACATTAGAAAGTAAGAAAAGATGGCTGCTCAAAGCGTATTCTGATGAACTCTCTAACAGTGATGACGACAGTCTGAATGAAGGGGAGGAAGAGGATGAATCTGATGAACCTGAAGCCAAAAAAATTAAGTTGGCCTCATAGACAATAAATAATGTTTCTGAACCACAAGGTTGTTGTTTTTTAATATTGATAAATAGCTGTAAAAAAAAATTTTGTACTGTATATTCAGACCAATATTTGACAAATAGGCAGTCTTGATAGGACTTTTAAACACTTGGTAACTCAAGTCTTAACATTTGTTTTTAAAATCTCTGTGGCACATCATCTTATCCCCTTTCTACTTATGTGACTATTAAAAATAAACATTCGCTTGGTCACAGGTTGAGCATTTGTACCCATCTGAGGCTGCAGTATTTTCTGACTTTTTTCCTTCTCTGTAATTGCACTCTGCCACCCAGGATCCCTCCTTTATGCTTGTCCTTTGTCGTGGGCTAATCTATCTGACTTCAATTGTATCTATATTTCACTTACTACTCTATATTAGCCACACACACATCTACAATAGGATATAGCTGACAACATTTTCAAATCTATAAATGACACTTTATTTATCACTGCTGGGAAATCCGTCCAGTCTTCTAACTACTAATTTACTACTCATAAAACATTCAACAGTCTACTCCTAAAATAACGCCATGTTGGTCTTCTTGTCGCTCTAAGTCTACTACGTCATTAGTCTGTCTCTCCAGTGGCGTCACTAGGCGGGTGCGGTCCGCACCGGGTGACATCCAAGTCGAAAAAATAAACTTTTCCGAAATGCAACTTTTTACAAGAAAATTACTACCTCGAATATCTCGCACAGTTTCATATCAACATGTCCCATATCCTCTTCATTTAATATTGTTTTAATTATAATTTCCCTATGAAAAGAAAATTAATGAATTGTAGACGCCAAGAGAAAGAGTTTCTGAAGATCAGAAATGTAGAAAAAATGCTTGGTTAGCTTAAGGAGCTTTCCAGAAATCTTTTCTTATCAGTTCAGTGGCAAACGGAACATTTTTTATTGTAATATATTTAGAAACACATAGTCATAGACTTAAGCCCCTCGCACGTCTTTGGACGTATATGGCTGCAGGCTTTCTCCGCAGAAATCAGTCTAAGGCAACTTTCACAGCCACTTCGCAGCTGGTGCACACGAAATGCAGAAATACAACAACAAAAAATGCGCCGCCATGTTAGACATGGACTGTCATGTTTTTAGTTCCACTTTTCGGCTTTCAGGTTATGTTTCACTTGTTTCATGCTAACTTTGTTAAACGCGTCTCTTCTTGATATGTCTTACAAATATCAATCGAAGTTCTGTCGCAAATTTCCTTAGACGAATACCTATGCTGGAAAAGATTTTTCATTTGATAACGTCATCTCTGTATTTTATTCGTATGATCCTTTTCAGCAATCACCGCTCAGCCTCTTTTCAACCTTCCACGTCTCGAAGTTAGGTGGCCGTTGGGATAACGATTGTATTGAGTAGGTGGATTTTAATCTCCAGTCTAATTGATGTATTTGTTCAGATAGTCGTACTTTTTGAAAGACGGCGCCTGCTTTCCAATCCGACATGCAACATCATGATATGGATCTTCTTCACTTGAGATAACACTGCATAGCGTCCCTGAGACATGACGTTAAACTGCGCTCCTCTTTCCTTAGCACTTTTGGAGCTCAAAAGTGCCCTACTTCTTTTCTATCATTTTGTCTGCCTCCTCTTACTCTCAGTCTGCCTTCATTAACCATCACTCTGTCTCCTTATCTTCTAAAACCTCACAATGTCCTGGACCAGTCCGTTTGCCGTGGACTGCGACGGGTAAGGGGGGATAAAGAGATCCTGGTGTTTGAGTGGGTGACTATCTGAGGATGGACCACCGCAACACAATACTTTGGCTCCGAGTTCCCCTAGACCTGAGGCCCAGAAGGCCCGCTCTGGGTCAACCGGCTGGTCATGCCGAGCTACCAGCATAGGTCCTCGACCTATGCTGGAGGGCGGTGGCTAGAGGGTCAATTAGCCAGCTACTGCATCGGACACATGTCCGATGCAGCAGCTGACTGAGTATAGCACTTGTGTAGCCCTGGCGGGCTCATTCTGGACATCCGAGTGGCCCGTCCCCTTGTTGGACTCGATGGCGGGTGGGGAGCACAGGTGCCGAACTACTTAACTTTTTCATGGACATAAAAAACAAACAAAAATTACTTGCCTCAGACCTATGTCTGGGCAAGAGACGTCGTGTTGAGGGTAAGAAGGAGGAGGCCACAAAAAGCTGTCCTACCTGGCCATCATTTCTGGTGGTCAGGTGCACAGAGGAGGGGAAAAGCCTGACAAAACTGAGCCCTTTCTTCATATACAAGGGACTCAAGTCGGTAGTGGGAGAGCCCAAGGGTGTATCAAAGCTACACAGAACAATGGAACTACTAGTAGAAGTAGATAGCAAGGTACGCTCTGATGGGCTTTTGAAATGCAGAAGACTCTGTGAGCTCCAAGTGGAAGTCATGCCACACAAGAGTCTGAACACCAGCAGAGGTGTAATCAGCTCTAGGGACCTGCTGGAATGTTCCGAGAAGGAAATAGTGGAGGGTATTGAAGGAGTCACCCATGCCCGGCGCATTACAAGGCGCAGGGATGGTGAGGAGGTCAAGACCGCCACTATTATCCTCACATTCGGAACTAGGACACCGCCAGAGTACGTGAAGGCAGGATACCTACGAGTTCCAGTGAGGCCCTACATTCCTAACCCTATGAGGTGCTTCAAGTGCCAGGGTTATGGACACGGCGCGGCAGTCTGCAAGAGGAACACTGTGTGTGCTAGATGTGCCGGAGAGGGTCATGAGGACAAGGGCTGCACAGCCCAGTTCAAATGCCCAAACTGTCACGCTGGCCACTCAGCCTACTCCAAGGACTGCCCTGTGTGGAAACAGGAGGTTGCCGTGCAGGAGTACAAGGCAAGAAATGGATGCACCTTCAGCCAGGCGAAATCAGCCGTATCGGCCCTACCCAAGGGCCAATTCGGCTTGACAAAGACGTACGCCCAGGCTGCGACTAAGACAGGAAGATACATAGCCACACAGACGGACACATTGACCCCACCCCCTCCTCCTCCTCCAACTCAGAAGAAAACTCCGCCCAAGAGCTTTCCTCCGAAAAAAACAGAAAGCCCCGTGGTCATGCTAAAAAACCGATTCTCTGTGCTCACTGATGAGAGCATGGAGACCGAACAGCATGTCCAAACCAACACTCCGGGAGAACCCGGAGTCACCATGTCTGATAGAGGTTCTCCTCAGAGAACCCAGTCAGACACCCCAACCTCTACTGAATCAGAGGTTGACAAACTCCCTAAGGGGAGAACTCAAAATGGAGAGGAAACCCGAGGTGAGGGAGGAGGATGTAGCCTCCGCTCTAACCAGAGGGATCTCTCCTCTCCAGAGAGAAGGACTCCCCCCAGGAGAGGGGTGTCCTCCTCTCCAACCAAGCAGAAGTCCAAAAAAGTCTCAGGAATAAAGGGAACCCCCTCCGGGGGCCTCCCAAAGCCTAATAGCTCCAAGTAGGTCATCTAGAATAAGCCATGGATTCCAGAATTGTACAGTGGAACTGTAGAGGCCTCAAGGCCAATTACGAAGAAATGCAGCTACTGATGGACTCTGAGGCTCCTGTAGCTGTCTGCTTACAGGAAACATTTCTGAAAGATAGAATCAGTTTCCGAAGCTACATTGCTCACAGCAGGAATGTTGAGGATGCAGAAAGAGCATCAGGTGGAGTCTGTATCCTTGTGAAGGACAACGTCCCCCATGAGAGGGTAGAACTACAGACCACACTACAGGCCGTAGCAGCTAGGATAACATTACACAAGGTTATCACTTGCTGCAGCCTGTATCTACCACCAGGCGCTCCATTGAACCCAGCAGACATGGAGGACCTGTTGAGGCAGCTCCCTCGGCCATATATTATCCTTGGGGATTTCAATGCCCATAACACAATGTGGGGATCCAACAGTACTGACACAAGAGGTCGTATGCTGGAGGATATTTTCCTCCAACATGATTTATGCATACTCAATGATGCATCACCGACCTACTTGCACCCAGGAACTGGATCCCTCACGTGCATTGACCTCACCGTATGCGTCCCCGGACTTCTGGACGACTTCAAATGGTCAGTTAGTAATGACCTACGGGGAAGTGACCACTTCCCAATCATCATTACTAACAATCTCCCCTCAATGGGACGACCTCAACGGTGGAAATTGAACAAGGCCGATTGGGAGCAATTCCAAAAAAGATGCTCAGAGGATATCACAGAAAGTATCCTCGATGAGCAGAACCCAGCTGATATCTTCGCTTCCAAGCTACTCGACATTGCCAGGAAAGTTGTCCCCCTAACCTCCGCAAATCCAAAACGGCCCAGCAAACCATGGTTTGATGCAGCTTGTAAAAGTGCTATTGGCGATAGGAAAAAACGACTGGCTGCATTCATAAAGAATCCTTCCCAGGAAAACCTCAAGCTATTTAGGATAGCTAGAGCAAAGGCTCGACAAATCATACGGTCAGCCAAAAGGAATTCCTGGAGAAGCTTTGTCGGCAGTCTGGATGCCAAAACTTCTGCTAGAGCGGTTTGGAAGGCAGTAAGGCGAATCAAAGGGAAAGAATCAAATGCAATAGGGCATTTGAAAAACCAAGGACGAACTGTCACGTCCCCCAGAGAAATAGCTGACTGCCTTGCATCCTCAATAGCAGAAAAATCATCCACTGCACACTACACGCCAGAGTTCCAAAAAGTCAAAACCAGGGAGGAAAGACATCCCATTGACTTCAGGTCAGAGAACAATGAAGACTACAACAAACCGTTCTCGCTTGAGGAACTGAGGGACTCGCTGGACAAGTCACATGACACAGCGCCTGGAGAAGATGAAATCCATTACCAGTTCCTCAAGCACCTTCCCGAACCCTCATTGGCAGTCCTGCTAGGGGTCTATAACTGTGTGTGGCAAACAGGCGCTTTCCCAAACAGCTGGAGGAAAGCCACAGTTATACCGATACCTAAACCGGGAAGAGACGGCTCTGACCCAGCAAACTATCGACCAATAGCACTAACAAGCTGCATCTGTAAAACCATGGAAAGAATGATTAACAGTAGGCTGGTCTGGTATCTTGAGAGGAACAACTTGATCTCCAAATACCAGTGTGGATTCCGGCAAGGGCGGACAACAACCGACCACCTGGTAAGGCTGGAAGCCTACATCAGAAATGCCCTACTCAGACGAGAACATCTTGTGGCTGTATTCTTCGACATTGAAAAGGCCTATGACACGACCTGGAAACATGGCATTCTACGTGACCTGGAGCTTATAGGACTTAAGGGACACCTCCCCCGTTTTGTAGGGGAATTCCTGAAAGACCGAAAATTTCAGGTCCGAGTGGGCACCTCCACCTCTGACACTTTTGAACAGGAAATGGGCGTACCCCAGGGCAGCATCCTGTCAGTCACCCTGTTCAACATTAAAATTAACAGCATCATTAATGCTCTATCCCCTGGCATAGAGTGCTCTCTGTATGTTGATGACTTTGTCATTTTTACTTATGGGAAAAATATGAACACCTTAGAAAGAAAATTACAGTTAAATCTAAACAAAATTCAAAATTGGGCAAATGATAATGGTTTTAAATTTTCGGACTCCAAAACAGTTAGTATGCATTTTTGTAATTTAAGGGGGCTTCACCCAGATCCTGAATTATTTATAAACAAAAAAAGAATCCCCGTTGTAAAAACTACAAAATTTTTAGGCCTCACCCTTGACTCCAAATTTAATTTTCTCCCCCACATTAAAGAACTTAGGAAAAAATGTCAAAAGTCATTAAACATACTTAGAGTACTCAGCCATACGGACTGGGGGGCTGACAGAGACACCTTGCTGTTGCTGTATCGAAGTCTAATCCGATCCAAGTTGGATTATGGATCTATGATATATGGAGCAGCAAGGAAGTCTTACCTAAAGATACTAGAACCAATCCAAAATGCTGCCCTGCGTCTCTGTCTCGGCGCGTTCCGCACGTCACCAATTCCGAGTCTACATGTGGAGGCTGGAGAGCTCCCCATGGACATAAGGATGAAAAAGCTTGCAATGCAGTACATAGTAAAACTAAAATCTAACCCCACGAACCCTGCTTTTGACCCCGTATTCAATCCCATAAATGTTGAACTATACATTCGAAGGCCTAACGTCATACAGCCGTTAGGCCTTCGAATGAGAGAATCCATCCAAAATTTAACCCCATCCATTGACCAAATTTCTAAAATACAAACCCCTCCTTGGCTAACTAGTAGACCCAAATTAAATTTGTCCCTCCTTAATTTTCCAAAACAAAACACAGACCCAACCCTATTGCAAGTCCACTTTAGGGAACTGCAGGAGAGCTACGGAGATTGTGGCACCATCTACACTGACGGATCCAAAATGGATGGAAAGGTCGCGTGTGCCTGCTCCTTTCGGAGCAAAACAATCTCCCGTAGACTCCCTGATGGATGCTCCATCTTTACGGCCGAATTGCATGCACTGTCGCTTGCACTTATGGCCGTTAAAGCATCAGAAAGGAGGAAATTTATAATCTGCTCCGACTCCAAATCTGCATTGCAAGCTTTGGGGCGGATGAAGACTGACATTCCATTGGTATACAAGTGTCTAAAGCTGTTGGACCAAATAGCAGCCAGCCATAGGGATGTCACCTTCATCTGGGTCCCCTCCCATGTAGGCATAGAGGGAAACGAAGCCGCAGACAGAGAAGCAAAGAAAGC
>JADKLZ010008897.1:8960-23954 GCA_021533235.1 Biomphalaria straminea | reverse complement strand
AGAGAGAGAGAGAGAGAGAGAGAGAGAGAGAGAGAGAGAGAGAGAGATACCGATGCCTTACTAATGGAAGTATTAAACACTTCATCAGAGGCTAAATGTGATCAACGCTTCCTGGAGGAGTAATGGCTAGACTATGGCGTGAGGGCACAGTGTGAGAGGCGCCCTGGGAAGTTGAACAAAAAAAAAGGACCACTAAAAGTACGTCGGCACGTCTTGAACACGATTGTCCTTGATCAATGAACTAACGACGTGAGACGTCCATCTTCATATTAAATTATCTTTCACTGGAGTCTCAGTTTATTGAATAAATGAACGAGCTCAAATAAAAGCTTTAAAATAAGGCAATTAATAAATAATTTTAGCGTCATTAAAAATAGATCTAAAGCAGTGGTTCTCAAACATTTTTGACATTGACAAAACTTTCCCATGAACTAAGTGGTAAAGCGATTGGCTTCCACATCAAGGGTCCCGGGTTCGAAGACAAAATATAGTCTTCTTCATTGCTTATACAAATTTAAGAGAATAATTTCTTAATAATCTCAAGTAAAATAAAAAAAAAACTTATGAAAAATAATTGGAGCTTATATAAAGTGTAATTGTATCAATCAGTATGGATCAGTCATGTAATGAAATATGGATTTACCTAGACTAACAATAATTAATAAATCTGTGCGATTAGAATTAAGACAAATTTCCTTATGGACAATAAAGATTATTATTATGATAAAAGAACGAGTATTCTTTCTCTGGCGCAGCCAGGGTCGAGTTTCGTTAAAGGGAAACAAAATTCATTGTAGTCCCTTTATCAGTTTCCACTGAGGAATTTTCTGGTGATGTGGCAGGTCTGCAGCAGTACCGCCCTCTGACAGGCAACGAGAATGTTCCTGGGAATTATTATTATTATTATTAGTGTAATTCACATCAATACGCTATGATCATATCAGTTGCCTGGACCAGTTGGAAAGGGAGGGGGGTTGCTAGAAAGAATGGTGTATCTGTGTGCAGGTTACAGTGATAGCTTTTTAAATTATTTTATATAAAAAAAAAAACCAACTTGTAAGTCTTCAAGTTGAGCTAAAGGGCTCAAGACTCCTTAAGCCAATACACTAACCACTATGTCAATGAAGTGTTTATAAAAACAAAAGGTTTCATTGCTATCTATTGTTAGTTTCAAACTTTTAAGTCTCTACACGAAGTATAAAGGGAACTAATACTGCGACATCTGTCAAGTACGATTTCTTTCCCTTGTTCGATATCAAGCTAAATAATTAATTACCATTAATTAATCATTTAATTGTTGTTGTTTTTTTTTTAAATTGATTCTTTCTTGTCTTCTCAGATGCAAGAAATAATTGTGTGAAATTTCAACTTGATCCGAGATTGAGTGTGGGAGAAATGACGTGTACAAAACTTGTACCAGACAGGCAAACAGTGAGTTGATTTAAGCTTTTGTAAAAAAAAGGCATTTCTGTTGATGTTAAGAACTGCTCTAGTGAAATCCAATGTTCACCGGAGTTCACCTGACTACGTGTATTCACAAATCTTCTTCACCAGAGTTCACCTGACTAGGTGTATACACCGATCTTCTTCACCTGACTAGGTGTATTCACAAATCTTCAAGTATGTACTGTATAGTACAAGCGACTGTCACATCAGAGCTGAGGAGTATTCAATCAGCCTCGAAATTGACAAACGTTTTGTCTTAAATTATTACGTTACTCCAATGTGGGTTCGAATCTCTAGATCTGTCAACTATTTCCTTCCTCAACAAACAAAATAATCTGTTTAATAATTTAAATATTTTCCTTTTAGACTCTTCCCAATTTTATTTTCTATGAGTCCAGCAGATTATCTTAATTAATTTCTCAAATGACATTAAACTTGTCACAAACCCCCCTAACAATCTTGTCATAATTTAACTGACAGGAAGTGGTCTTAGAATGACATGTAAGACGTCAATTTAATGATGGCCGTCACAGACATCCGCGCATCTGCTTGGCGAGGATGGAGATGTGTGTGTGTGTTTGTGTCTCAACTCAAGCCACTATAGACAATAATTCTTTTTCCATATTTAAAGTACACACACACACACACGCATACACATATTGCGCTCTGATCCGATAACATAAAGAGAATACCCTAATTACCCCGTCTCCATCTCTCTCTCTCTCTCTCTCTCTCTCTCTCTCTCTCTCTCTCTTCTCTTCTCATTTTTTTATGCCAGCATTGAACGCTAGCCTCTCCAGCGCCCCCCCGCCTCTCTCTAACCCTCTCTCTCCTCTTAATTACCATCAATTTGTAGCGGCACTAATGTCAACGATCAGATAGTGTGATTAACAAGCGTGAGCTCATCTTTAAAGCGGCGGAGACGGACATCGAAGGGCCCAATTATCGAGGCACTGAATGCCAGGTATGTAGCAAGTTAGGTCAACCAGAACAGACTAACTGTCAGGTGCTGGCACCCAGGCTATGTCCAGCGAAGAGAAAAAAAAAATTAAAAACAAAATACAAATACAAAACACAAATGTTGGGTTAACTCATAAAAATTACTGAGTTGAACATGGCTCCTCACCGCGAGGCGGGAGTGAATTTTTTTTTCCAAGAGGATGATTATCGGGAGGACTCAAAATGATCGATTTGGTGACGTCATCAGGAGAAGCGTGATGACGGCCTCATATTTTCCCCAATTCCGCGCGATGAGAGGCATTTAAAAAGTGTTTTTTTTAAGCTAGTGTGGGGTGAGTTGGTTGGGGGCCCTAGGGTGGTACCCTAAGTCACTAGGTCATTAAAATTACCAGAACATTGATGTTTGTTGTATTTACCCACAATGCTTACTGCGAGTGACGATTTAAGAAATATTTGAGTTTAGAGCGTTAATGCTTAATAAGACATTTGCATACGACAGTCTACCTCTAGACACCCCCAATTCCCTCCAATAGCAGGTCGGACCGAAAGCTCCCCACACAGTCCAAGATAAACTCTTGACAAGAAGACATTTATTTGTCGACTTGAGAGAAACATGCTGAATCGAAATTGCAAATGAAAAATCTTTTTTTTTTTCGGTAAACTTAACAGTTGCGTTTCAACTATTAAAATATCTTTGTTGTCCTAGATCCAAGGTAAGCACTGCGCGGAGTTGTAAAAAAGCTGCCACAACCTTGTCACAACCCAGGCGATGTTCCTCAAGAGGCCTTTAACATAAATGGCGTGTCCCGCACAGTTTAGCCTGGAAAATGGCGGGGGTCTTAGCATTTTGCGGACCTCTTGCCGCAAGTCTGGTCGACCCACCAGACAAGACAGTGTACACTGTTCTCATTCAGACCGGTTAGAGGGAGCTCTTGTTCACTTTTGCTGGCCTAGAGTTCCAAGAGCCGAAGGCTCTACTCTACCTGACAGTTTCAAGAAGAAGTGATAACAGGGTAAAATTTTCGTATTTTACGTAATCTAAATAAGGATGCAGAGGCGGACTCTTATGAGTAGTGTCCGTGGGGAAATACACAATCACCCACACGATCAATTTATCTGCTGACTCGCGGTCCCACGCCTTTGAAATTTGTGTCCGGTGTCCTAAGCAGATGCACCAAGAGGATTACATGGACAAGATCAATATTAACATGATCTAATCTAATCGTGATAAGCCGAAAACAAAAAAAGAGTGGGGTGGTTGATAACTGAGCTTGCAAACATCTATGAGGCTTAAAACTTGCTATATCTGTAGAAAAAAAAAGGGTGTAGGGATGATTTTTGTTTCGATCCTGCCATTGCTAGAGAAGAGCTCAAGCACATTAGTTTGGGCGGGGGTCATGGCTTATGCATCTTTTTTGGGCTAACGCCTCTTTTTTTGGGGAGGCTTCAAGCCTTTTTTTGGTTATTCCGGCCTCATACCATTTCGTTTGATTGACATCAACCGCCGAAATTGTTTCCAATTATTATAGACTAACGTTTGAAGTACTTATGAAAGTTAAAAAAAAATTGAATGAAGAGTTTGGCAGAAAGGAGCTCTTTGTCTACAGAGGTAATATTCGAAACAAGACTTACCGAGTGATATGTTTTTGAAAGCAAAGAGACTAATTAATTACCAATAGTTAATTAACTTATTGGTATTTTTTAACAATTAATTCTTGTTTTGTCAGGTAAAAGAAATAAGGTGTGGGAGAAATAACGTGTACAAACATTTGACCAGACAGAGTGAGTTGATATAAACTTTGTAAAATTGAAATATCCTATTATTTCGGGAGAAGAGGTGACGTTATTTATGTCAGCAAACCTTACTAGGTTAATAGCTCAAATGGAAACCAACCTGCACTCTCACTTCCGGTAGATTAATTTTATTGGCTAGCTCCTCTCGGCTGTATACATCCGGGTAATGTGACCTCTCAAACGCTCTCTCCAGCTCGTGAAGCTGGTAGGTGGTGAAGGTTGTCCTGTTGCGGCGATGCTTCTTCTTACACTTTCCCTTGTCGCCACTCAGATCGCTGTCTTCATCGTCCTGGAAGTCACCGACGTCTTCGTCTGGTGAAGGAGGGCGATGTACGAGGCCGTGGAGATTGCTGCTACCATGACTGTGGTGTCCGTGGGGCTTTCCTTGGTGTAGCTGCTTGGATCGACTTTCTTTGGCGAATCTCATAGAGTTGGGTCCTTTCTCGGAAATATGTGTTAGAGTTGCTGCCCCTCGATTTTTGTCGCCCTTGTCTTGCAATCCTGCAGAGTGAAAAGGAGAAGTTGAATAAACTATAAATGTGTTTAAGGTTATATGCACCATGAACAATGACATTAAAAAACAAACAAACACACTAACATTAATTTGCTTAAATAAACTCATGTAATACCAAATTTTTATTTTGAAACGAAAGTCTTTTAATTTATCTCACACCAGTATTTCTGAGTTCGATTTTTTTACCATGCCATCACTTCATGAATGGAAAAAAATGTACATTTGGTGGGAAAAGTTCTTAAATTTTGAAAATGGCTCAAACTATTTCCCTAGAAAATTGACTGTACATGTAGACTATATATTTGGGGGAAAAAAATCACTAACTAATTGACCACACGGAGAATATTATGGCTTGACATAGTAATTTTTCAAACTTATTCAATCGTCTTAAAATTTAATTTGGCTTATGCCTTTTTATCATTGTTAGGATTTTTCTTTTACAAATTACGTCATACGGCTTCAGCGGGAATCCCCGCACTCAACTCAAATGTTTCTTTGTGTTTTTTAAAGAGTTGAACAAATAAACACCCGTACATAAACATTTCGCACATCTCCTTAGTAAGTGTACGCTCAAAGAATGTCTTGAAATGAATAAATGTCAACTACTAGACTAGACTAGATGTATATTGATCAATGTGCGACACATTTTGTTAGAACGAAACTTATTTGGCGGCAAAATTTAAATTTTGTAACGATTCTAATAACCAGTGAAAAGAAATAGAGACATTTGTTGACAAAAACATGTTAAGGAATAAAAACCTTATTTCATTTCCGAAATTCACAGAGATAGACTTTCTTATTTAAAAATTAACATAGAAAAATAAAAATCAAAAAATTTTGTGTTATTTTAATTTATTCACTTCCTGTCTCTTTCTGTTTGTTGCACTTTCCGTTTCCCAGCTGATGCCAAAGATTAGTTTTCCTTGAATGACTACGTAACAAAACATCTACATTTACCTGGACTTTGTGTTCACCCATAATTTCTCTTCAAAACTCATTCAAACACGACAGATTCAAACTCATTTTGATATTAAGCTAAACATTAAAGAATATTTTTTAAAATGCGATCCCCCCTCCTCCTCCCCTTCTCCAAAAACATAACAATTCTAGACAACATTTACAGCTTGATATCTCCTAAAGCATAGTACCACAAGAGCACTGTTTGTTACATAAAAGGATCTTGAGGTAATTGCTTGCACCGCGTATATTTGTCCCTCATTGGTTACACCCAAACTTGAATGTATTAATAACAGTTCCGAGGCAGTGTGAAACCTACGAGCTGATGTCGTTTTCATGAAGAAAGAACAAAAAAAAAAGCAGAAATGAGTCGAAGAACAAAAGTAACTCTGTGAAAGTGTTAGCTGTGGAGCTTATATCTTCCAGCGTCTGTTATTAGAACACACAGTTTTTTAAATTGCCGATCTGGGATTCAATTTTCTGCTCTTTGTGTCTGCCAGGGGCAGAGAATTATGAAGGCGATCAGATAGAAAGACCAAGTGTCCTCTTCAGATGGCTCTTCCTCTATTGTCCGCGCTACTTGGCTTTTGTGTCACCAAAATAATGCTTTTGAGAAAGTTCTGGGACATCAGCTTTTTTTTTCTTTTTCTTGTAGCTCTCTGGCTAAGTTTTGAGAACACAGAGACCACGGCTGCACGCATCACGAGTCGCAGCCCAGTTTTCTTCATCATGAGTGCTCTTCAGCCATTCAAGACTGAAACGGTTTCCCCAAATTGCTCAGATTTCAAGTTATCTCGTTAGCAGACCGCTAATCTCTAAACCACACCATTGTATCGGGGCAACGAATGTGTAAACTGTTGTCGCGGGGGTTTCAAGGATATTTCATCCACGAATTCAATTGGTTTATTTGAAGCGAGCTCCGCCCATTCATTTATTTTCAAACTCTCTTTCTTTATGAACATGTTTTTTTTTCTTTCTTTCCTGGAAAGAATTTAGTAAAGATGTTTACTTTTCTGTCTCGAGATGTTCTTATATCAGAAACACCAATAAAGTCTGTCAACCTTGAAAAAAAAAAGTTTTTTTTCCCTTTTGTATCAGATCAGAAGCTAGAGAATGTACATAATCGTCTGTGACAAAGATCACTGTCTCGTATCGAATACATATACTTCATATTACGATTCAACTTTGAACTTTAAAAAGAATATTCCTGATACGAGGCTGAAGTTCCTATAAAAAAAAAACAGTCGAATGTGATATATGTAGTCGCAAGCCGAGTACGGATTTCAGAAACTGGAAGCCATGTAGAGGATTCTTATGAATTTCTAGATTATATTTTGAAATCTTTTTAACACTTACGTAAACTAAAATTAATAAATTTAAGCAGATCATATTTTTTATGAAAAAAAAAGTTTTTGTTTTTCAATAAAAAATTACATTTTTGAAAGCTTAAAAAAATGTTAACGGTCATTTAATCTAATAATGTTATTGGTCAATTAGTTTAATAATGTGTTATATTAAATCAAAAAATCAAAACATAAGCTCAGTGTCGTTTCCTTTGTAACAATCTATCTCCAGATCAGATACTTTACAAGAATTGGATTTCGAAAAGTCTTCAATTGTCTTATTGAAATGAACTTATACCAATCAACTTTAGTAATCAACTTTTCCAAGTCATGTATGGTTAGAAAGCAAAGGAATCTATTCTTTTCCTAATGTCGGTGTATTAGTTGAGTGTATGTTTTGTGTGTGTAAGTAGCGATCATTTCGATCAATATAACAGAGGTTTCATCTACCTTAAGGGGAAGTTAAAGAACAAAGATTATTATAAATAAAACAATAGATTAAATTATTTCTATTTAATATCTGCTGTACTCCAAACGATCTGCACTATTCATCGTTATTTTATTTAAATACTATCCTTAGTTTAGCCAATGATCTTTGTTTCTTACTCTTACCAAACATTTCTAAACCTTTCAATCGCGTTTCCGTGATTTTAAAAACCAACTCTTCAATTGAAAATCTACATTCCCTGTCATATAATGAAAAGATGCAGCAGAAAGATGAAAATATTTCTTTGGATAGTGTGGGATAGATTTCGAAAAAAAAAAAATCAACATAAAATAAATATTGTTAATAATAATGAGAAATCCATGGCTCCAAAAAGAGACCAACTATTAATTTGTGTCAAAATAAAAATGAGCTAAAGAAATAAATTTCTACAGTGATGTCAAATGCTCGCAAGAGATTTTATGGCTTAGTAAAAGTACAAAAAGTGAAATCATCACTACTTCCGTTTTCCATACACCGGATACACACACACAAAAAGAAACGAAACGAAACAAAACACAGCTGACACTCCCATCATAAAATTCGCTGACGACACAGCAATTATTGGCCTTATTGCAGGTGACGAAAATATGTACCATTCAATACCAATAATGTATGAATGACTTTCTCATTTTAAATGTTCAGAAAACTAAAGAAATGATTATTGATTTTAGGAAAAACAAAGACCATATTGCAGAAATTCAGATAGACAACCAAAACATAGAGCAAGTACAAGAACATGAATATCTAGGCACAGCTATCAACAACAAACTGAAATGGAGAGAACACTGTCGAAATCTATGCACGAAAATTCACTAGCGACTCTTCTATCTCAGAAAGCTACAAAAATTTAGCTTAGACAAAACAATACTCAAACTTTTCTTCACAACAACCATCAGCAGTCTAATTAACTTTGCCATCACCTGCTGGTATGGTTATACTTCACTGGCACAAAGACATAGACTAAATAGACTAATTAAAAAAGCATCGTAAATCACTCAACTACAGCTACCATCTCCAGAAGAGCTTTTCCAAGAAAGATACTTTTCCAAATCACTCACAATTCTTAACGACAACCTGCACCCATTAAACCACTGTTACATAAGATCTGAACGAAGTGGTCGTCTCCTTTCCATTAGGACTAAATCTGAAAGATTAAAAAAAAACTCCTTTATCCCACTTTCGGTCAGAGAGCTACGAGTTCAGCTGTCGTCATCGAGAAGTACATAGAAGTTCGTATGTGAATGTTGTTCGAATTTTCACCAATAAAAATTATCTTATCTTATTCAAGAAATTACCCAAAATAAGTTGAAATGTTAGAAGCCCGCACCATTCATTAAAAACTAGATCTTTCTAATGTGGCTGTAGCTTGAATAAATCTAGATCCATTGCTTCTTTAGGCTGATTATACGTGGTATGCGCTCTGGACTGTAGTTTTAATAGTCAAAGGTTCGAACCCTGATCACTGCTATCCCCGTGGGAGGTTTCGGACTAGGTTGATATAATGTTAGAATCTGAAAGAACATCCGAAAAATGTCAAAATAAAAGAAAATAAGATTACTACAGTTTCAAATAAATAAATACATTTAAAAAAATATAGTGAAAGTAATTTCTTAATCGAATTGACACATTTTTGCATTCAAATTTTAGGAGATTCTCGTAACACTAGCGAGACCAGAGAAATAAACAAATATTCCTGAGAAAAACCCAGACTTTTTATATTTTCCTCTTAAATTAAAATACGTAGAGTCTATCAATATCCCATAAGTATTTCCAATACCAAGCGCTGCAATTAGTGTATACTCATTGTAACATGTTAAGGGATGTCAACAGTCTAGACTTTTAATAAAAAGGCGTCCAATGTATGGCGGCCTTGTACGAATTTTAGGATTAGACTTCAGAGAGCGGACTAATATTTTCCTTCTAAGTGCAATCAAGCGGAAAATAGAAACGCGACACATTCCATTCCTAAAGCTACATTTTTTAAATAAATATCTTTTGTCCAACAGTACCGTCAGAGAGTCTGGCCGCCATGTATAATATACCGTCTGACATAAACTTAGGGGCCATAGGGCTGTCCCAGACTGTAGTAATTACAGAAACCTGTAATTTTCAGTGTCAAGTAAGAGGAACTTGCTTTGAGAAAGAATTAGATATAAACACACACAAAACTGTAAGGCGTTCACGCTATCAAATCAGCAGTTCAATAAAAGCCCTCGCTTCAGCCCTCATTCATTCTAAACATAGACACAAGCTAAGTTTACGATGATAGCAAGTAATCTCCAGTTTATAGCTGCATGCGCCCCTTACGCTCCACCCTCTTTATGCATACCCCCTCTAATTTTTTCCGCATTGACAGAGGCTTACAATGATTGTTGTTTAAATGGCTCGATCAATGATTTTATTCTTCTCCAGCCATTCTCAGCTATTAGTAACAGCTCCATCGCTTGCGAAGTATGTTTACAAAATTATAGAGTCTACAATGAGGCTCCTATGTTGCTGTTTCTGTTTTTTTTCCTCTTTTCTTTCTTCTTTTCCTATCTTCGGTTTCTACAATTTTCTTCTGGTGTCTACTGCTGCTGAAGGGGGGCACCGCCCACTCTCTATTTACGACTTATGTTTATCTAGCTCCCCGGCAGAATGCCCCCAGCGTGTCTGTAAGAGCAACTCGTCACGTCTGAGCCCCAGCGTCACCGGATCCTGGTGTCAGTTTCGATTCCCTGTACCGCCCGGGTGAAGAGCTCCCCTGCTGGAAGGAGCCCGCGGTAAAAAACACGAACCCATTGTCCGGCTCCGCTCTTGCTTCCGCATAGCCGCCTTTCAGGTTCTGTCGCGCATAAAATTCGCTTATGTTGAATGATTTATTCTTTAACTAATTTAATTAGAGACGTTTTCGGCTAATGCGAGGGGGTGAATAAATGCCCGCGTTTGTTAGTGGGAAAGACGTCGCAGTTTTGGACGTAAAAAATATTGTTACCTCCCTTCCACATTCCCTCTAAGCCAAGTGAGACGCTATAACTCCTTTATTCAATCGGTTTCGTCTTTAAAAAAAAAGTAGAAAAAAAAAAGATTATTCAGATTATGTGACCCATGCTCCTCTCCCCCCCTCCGAGCACTCCCGCAGTGACGTTTAAATATAACCGGCGGGAGAGGAATTAGCCCAACTTGCCCTAGTGTGTAGCCCCACACTGGGCCCTGTCAGCCATGATGGCGTCAGGACTTGGCACGACGAAACAGCCCCCGGGGGCTTCACGACAACGGTCCTCCCCCCTGAAAAAAAAACACAACAAAAAACATATTATTTGCAGCATATATGCCCGGTGAGGCTTTCGGTAATCGTAGAAATTAGTGTCATTACCCATTGTTTCTTTATGTTCATTTTTGTTAAAGACTATATCCCCCCCTTTTTTTTCCTCCAGTCATCACCCTCCCCTTTGTATATGGTTGTGACAAGGCTCTTTATATCGCAGTGACAAGTTTCACTTTGGGAGTTTTTTGTCCCGCATTAAGGAAACATATTCTAGCACAGTGTTACCCCGGATGGAAGACAGCTGGACTTGATTTACAGCGGACGGTGAAAGCTGCGACGATGACAAGGAAAAAATCTGGAAGAAATGAAACATGACCCGCCAATTTGAGACGTGTCTGTGTGTATGTGTTCGTACAACTATTTTGTTAACAAAGCCTCTGAGGGATGGCTGTCTATAGATGTGGCTCCTTCAGCATTGCCAGTTACTTGGTGGTCAAATCAATCCAATACTTACAAAAGTGAGACTTTGAACAGTGGCTCTTTTCAGGCTATGACTTTCCAAAAGATATGTTCACTAAATGATAGACACATGATGTGCTAAATTAAATAATGAAGGCTCAGCGCCGTATGCTATATATGGCGCCAAGAGCAATACCTTTTTTAAAAAATAACCAAGTCCAAGGCGAATTCATAGTACGTCATATTACGTCATATTACGTCATATAAAGCAATACAATTGCAATGAGACGAGACCATTCGTTATATAAAGCCTGTGCACTGACCTTCAACGTCACGACCTGTGGACAGTTTAGACCAATAGCTATCGCTGTGTAGTACAGATGTGTTGTGGCATCACATTATGTTTATTTTATTATGTTACCTTTATCGTTTTAATTTCTTTCCATTGTATTATATAATTATAGCATCAATACAATATATATATATATATATACAGTGGCGTAGCTAGAGTATATGATGCCTGGTGCGGTACCTCATCTTGGTGCCCCCCCCCTTCCCAAAAAAAAAACCCTAAATAATAACATTGCAAAACCTTACTTTTTCTGTTCAAAATAATATGTATTCATTAATCAAATATTGTTAATTCAAAAAATCCAGCGGTTCTCAACTAAACGTTTAAGGCTAGTTCCGGTTATTTTGATGAGGATATCCCAGCGGTGTGTTGAAGTTAGGAAAAAGGCTTGTAAACGGTCCAGTGTACCAAAAAATGTTACCGACTTCAGCTTCAGCAGCTCAAATTTCTGCTAAATTAAGAGAATAGTTTGAGCAGGCAATGACACCGTAGTTTTGACCTTTCATGATCGCACCATTGCCATTATCATAGCATTGACTCCTGCAGTCCATTACGTCTAAGCCATCCGAACGCAGTTTCTCTAGAATCATCTCAGTGATTCCAGCAGCATGCTTGTCCTTTGTGTCGATGAAGTCAATAAAAGACTCACGAACCAGCACCCCGTCGAAGCCCATGCTCCCTCAAGAGTGAATCGTTCTTTGATAGTAATTTTACTAACTTCTAGAAATTGCCTTGATTTCGCCCTTCCAACACTTCTTCATCTCGCTCGCGATGCCCACAAAGTGCCATATTTTGCTCTGAGAAAAAAAAGAATGATGTACAAGATTCTCTTCATGTAGTCTCTCCAAGTTTTTCTCTCTTGTATAATCAAATCTTGGGCCTTGTTGTCAATACTGTTCCCTACTCTCAGGCGAACTTCAAGTTTCCTCCAAGCAAGCGATGACTGAGTGTGAGCTCTGCTGGTCTCATGTTTTTCTATTTTTCGGGGATAACCTCCACCACTCATTAAATCCATCTTTGGGTTTAAATGAAGATTTGGTAATTGATCTTGTTGAGAAGAGTATGCAGGGAAAGCAAAATAAGCATTATTTTTTTTTTTTGCGAATGACACGTCTACTTTCAAAGAACTTTCTCGCCGTTTGACATTTGCCGGAAAACCCAAGCCTTTGAAAGCTTTCTAGCCTTTCCTTTTGCTAATTCTTGATGCCTATGCACCTCTCTGAATTGACGTTTCATACGCTGAACTGTTTCAGATCCTTGAGTGACAAGATGTATGCGAATAGTATTGTTTACACTGTCTGATGGTTCAGCTTCTAAAGTATGAATTTTTTGAGGAGTGTACTAAAGACATGTATGTGTGTTGTCCTTTAGTCTCTAGAACCTGCAGTATTGAAGTATTTTCTTCTTTTTCATCATTCAGGATGTCGGCCTCATCCTTTTTTTCTGGATTCAATGATAACAGTCAAGGAAATACAATAGCAACATGACTAGTTTATAAATCGTTAGCTCATGTTTAAAATACAGTAGTTTATGTTTGTTCGTGTCTATACATTTAGTCGTTTTTACTGAAAAGCTCAGGAAAATAGGAAATTAATACACACTGGGGGGATTTTGGGGCCCCTCTCAAGTTGGTGCCCTGTGCGGCCCGCACCACCCGCACATTGGTAGCTACGCCACTGTATATATATATATATATATATATTATATAGCGATTTGACTTTCCTTAGAAAAGATAATAGCAACAGAGCTAGGCAGGGCTTAGAGTTGAACCCCCTGGGAACAAGACGTAGAGAAAGACGAAAAAGAACATGGCACCGCAGCACACTAGAGGAAGCCGAGAGGACCGGAAAGAGCTGGGAAACCATAACAAAAACTAGCAAGAGACCATGGATAGTGACGTGTTTTTGTAGAGGCCATTTGTTCCATGAGGAACCCAAAGACATGAGGATGCATTTGACTTTCAATAATGGAGGTTATATATATAGCCGCATGTCGCAATAAAGTGTGAAGGAAGGTGAACAATAAACATGGGAGTTCTGTTGAGGTCAAGATTAAGGGACTTACAATAGTTGTGTCATATCCACAAATGATTCTATGTTAATTAAAGACATATAAAATATTAACTTCATGTTCCTGCACATTGTACCATTGTTTTTAATTTCTGTATTATTTTTAGCGTTGATTTTAAGTTTAAAAATTATAAAAAAGTAAATAAATAAACAAACAATAAAAACATACAAAATACTAAAAAAGAAACAAGGTTACGAAGACAACATATACAGAAACACAAACTCAAAATCGACCCCCGAAGTGGTCCACCCAGGCAGGAAAAAAGGCAGGTTTCAATATTTTTAGAAGAATATCGGTATTAAATTATATCAGAAGTGGTCAACCCAAGCAGATAAAAGGGCAGAATTCAGAAAGAATATCATAATGAAATTCTATCGAAAGCAAATGACAGAGAAGAATAGAGAAAAAGGATGACAGATCCTGTGTGGTGCCCCAACGGTCCAGCAGACCAAGGGATAGGTGAAAGTGAATGTGAAGCTAGATGTAAACCTGGCCTAACTGATTACTTATAATGAGTAATGAGTATCTAATTGATCTAATTGTTTTGTTAATGGTCAATCTCTTATTCCAAGCATGAAAAAAAAATATTTCCGTAAAAAAAAATAATAATCTTTTAGTACTTTATTTTTTATTGTAATGAGTTCTCTCGATAGTATAAAATAAAACTACTTATAAATTGTTGTTTTAAATTATGCCCAACTTATTTGCATAGAAAATAGATTGTTTTCTCTTTAAAAAAAATTTTTTTTTTTTGAAAATGTAGTATTTAGAAAGACAGAACTTACATAACTTAGCAATTACATATTGTAAAAAATGATATTTTTGATCAAAAATACAAAACAATTTGAATAATTGTATTTATAGATAGGAAATATTGATCTACTTAAAAAGCCTCCAGTGTTTGTTACTATTAATAATGAATAGTTCTAAAAAATGGTGTATACTATGAAAAAACTTTTTGCATAATTGATTTAAAAAAAAAAAGAAAAAAGTGACCGTTGCATCATAATTTTGATCTTAAATATCATTATGTCCGATTTTTATTTTCTCTTCTAGTTTCTGAGATCTAATCTTGACGACGGACAGATGGACAGACAGGCCATACAAAACTAATAGCGTCTTTTCCGCTTTTATGTGCCGCTAAAAATAAAGCCTATATTAAGTAAAATTGTATCAATTAATTTTGATCAGTCATGTAATTAATTTTATATCAGATTTCGATCAACAGCAATAAATCTGTGCGATTAGAACTATTTTTTTTTCACATTTTTATTTGAACGCTCTTTCATGCTTTCAGCTTTCTCAGTTCGCTATGATCCTATCACTTCTCTGGATCCTATCACTTCTCTGGATCCTATCACTTCT
>JADKLZ010008895.1:9010-29986 GCA_021533235.1 Biomphalaria straminea | reverse complement strand
TTAATCTAGATCTAGATTCTAGATGGAGCCTTCGCGCTGCGAATGCGTGGCATTTCGGTTTTGTCTTATGTAAACATGGAAAATATGAACTGGATCCATGAAGTTGTAATACTTTTGTATAGTTTGGAAACTTTTTTTTTTTTATTTTGTCCGCCTTATTTTGTCGGCGCTATTTTGTCCGCGCTATTTTGACGGGTCACCTACATAAATACCTACATACTTACACTTACTTAGATCTAGTCATCCAGTTAGCCTTAGATCGCGAAATTTCCTGCTCTGTGCATGTATGACCTTTTGGTCTTGTCTCGTGTAAACATTTCTACATTACCAGATCCAAGAAATTGTAATACTTTCATAGAGTTGGGCAATATTCTTTTGAAGGCCTTCATTTTGTTTTAGAACTACATTACAATGCTTGGGCATGTCATCTAAAGTCTTGGTTGTATTTCCAGTATTTTTCTTTCTGCGAGTTCAAATCAAATTGCTATTTAAAAAAAAATTAAGGCTAACCAAAACAACGAAAAAAAAAAACGGACCGACATTCAGACGGACAAACTGATTAAAATTGTGTAAACAATAACTGAACATATTCGAAATATCTTGTTTACATAAAAGACTAGATCAGGCTAGATTTGTAGATTAGTTTAATAAAATATTTTTTTTTCTTCAATGTATGCGGTCCGTTGGATTTCTGTGTTATCTATGCCACATCTGGTGCAATGTCCATCGCAGCAGCTCATCGCTTTAAGAACTGATCATTCATTGTGTGTGTGTTCCCCAAGCTGCATGCTTAATGTGTGTGTGTCTTTGTGCTAAGTTTTGTCCTAGTGGTTGGTGTTTAGAATTAAAAAGTCATTTGTTTCAGTCAACATCTGTTTGTTCTGTGATTTTATTTCTTTCATAACTTTTGAGACCATAAAGTCAGTAATTGATATTTTGTAATCGACCTTACCCAAAAAAACATGTTAAGTTACTTCTATTTGATTTTAATTTTTGTTAAGGATAAAAAAAAGATTCTACATGTAGTAAACCTTTTAATAGATGATAATAGATCAACAACAGACACAAGGCTACAAACAAATGAAAACATAAGCACGAAGTAGAACACAGTAGATTTCACATCCGAATGAGAAACACGTTGATGGAACAGATTGAAGTACAAACGTGTCTTCATATATTGTATTTGGTCTTTAAAGACAGTCAACAATTTCTTTAGAGTTTTAGTGTTTGAGACTCAAATTGGTGCATACAATGATGAATTTCTGATACTGTATAACAGTGACCTTACCGCTGACAGTGACTTGGCAGTGTGACAATGAACTGACCGTATGACAGTATGACCGTATGACAGTGACCTAACCACCTGGCAGTGATTCGACAATGTGACAGTGACAAGATCGTGTGACAGCGACCTTGATTATTTGGCAGTGACGTGACCGTGCGACATTTAAAATTACCGTATGACAGTATGACTTGACACAGTGATCTGATCGTTTGACAGTGAAGCTGGAGACAAGTCGTTGACCAGTTCATGTAAATTCATAGCCCCAGTTACTATCTCCGAGATACTTCATGCTGGAATTAAAAATAGTCTATACAGCATGAGCTGAAAAAACATACAATTTTGTCACAGCATCGTATTGTGTCATCTGGCATAACTGATGGAAGGCAAACATTATCAAGTGATAAGTTTTTATGGACACGTTGAGTCTGAGAGTATCTTGAAACATAAGCTCTTTAGGGTTGTCCACTGTTTGGAGCAGTAAGGAAATAAGAGAATCGGGGCAATAAAGAAATAAGAGAGATCACCTTTCTCTCTCTCTCTCTCTTCGTACTCTTCCGTTCGACTTAAAGGCTGAGCTAAATAGTTTATAACAACATATAAAAGTTCCTCTTAGAGAGCTCGCTGTCTCTGTCACAAAAGTGAAACGCAGCTGTTAACACTGCAGACTAATTTCAGGCTTTTAAAATCCAACGAAGTACAAGCTACTAAATTGTTGTTCTTTTCTTTACTCTAGAATGTAACTCAGACAACATACAATCTAAAGAAAGTCTGTTCAGTGTCTATTATTTTAAATATTTAAAAACATTTTTTAAATGTCCTCTTCATCTTCCTTACCTATACCAGTGGTTCCCTAACTTTTTCCTTGACGAAACATTTCACTCATTCCGAGTAGTTAGCAGAACACTTAACTAATTTTTGTTAAGAGAGATTAATTCACAAGGTGGCCTACTATTAAATCATTCCAGTAGTCCGTGGAACGCCTATTCAGGCAAAGTGGAACACTACGGTTCCACAGAACACAGTTTGGGACAACACTGACCTAGACAACTCTGAAGAATTCTACGCACTAAGAAATACTCTTCATCATCTTGATTACAGCGGAACATTCTACCCTTCATCTGTCTCTCATGAAATGAGTCGTAGCAGAGCTCATAGAGAGGACTAGCATTAACCGAGCAAAGTATTCTATCATACGTAGCCATCGTCCAGCTTTCTCTCCAGGGTCTCCATATGTTCGCGCGCTCTGACTCGCAAGGAGTTGATGCTGGAGCTCTTGTCCACAAAGCCGCACATCAACTCCGGCGCCCTGGGTCTCTTGCCATGCATAGGGCTGAACATGCCGGACAGTCCGTGCAGCTGCGACGTCAGGTTACCGCAGTGCGTTGTCATGGCGGATGAAAGGTAGTCTGGAAAAGGGATGGAGCTTGAGGAGCCGAGTGCGGAAGAAGAGTATGACGTCAGAGGCGACGAGGAAATGTCTGTTGCCATGCTTACGATGGGCGGAGTCAGCCAAGGATCAAGAGGAAGTGACGTAGAGCTTAGAGCTACAGACGTTGAAATGCTAGGCATGGTGGGAACGGCGATGCTGTCTGGAAGTTTCCCGTATTCTATCTTCTCCTGCCTCCGCCATTTCGCACGCCTGTTTTGAAACCAAACCTATAAATAAAAAACAAAATGAAAACAGTAATGTAAATGTGAGTTTCTATAAATATACATAATCGTACCTAATGTTAAATATTCTTTTTTTTCTGTTAGACTACTAACAGGTACAATCTAAGGATCTATTTATCAAGGCTTGCTTGAACGCCAATGTCATAGCAACTGACATGAGCTTCGAACTCCCACACTTTCATCTCTCGCTGAAGCCAGGCAGACTGTTAATGTTACATTTCATTTCAATCAGACACAAATTGCACGTGCAACATTTCACGCACGTGCAATTGTCACAGCCCAGTTTTAGAACCCCTGTGACATGAAGTGACATATAGTCACTCATCCGTGTTTTCAGCATGAGAAAAGTTTTGGAGACTTTTGAGTAAGGGCAAATTTTAGGCAGTTAGTATGAAACTCCAGCAGAGTAGAGAGGTTATACATTTTCCTCTGTCTGTAATCTATTTGTTTGACTAAGTTGATTGCAAGTGTTGAGTTACTTTGAATTGATATATTGTGTGGCACGATTCACCAGTCTTATTATTCTTATTTTGTTGGATTAAATATTGTCTGCAACAACGGAGTTCCTTCATTTGCTTATACATGTGTGTTAAGATCTTAGTAATGTTACGCGACTACCAAAGTAGTCCGGATAATAACCTCATAAACTCAAGACCAGAAGAGGTCTCATCACACAGTCAGACATACACACCATTCATCAAACTGACAGCAATGTATTTGGTTATTTATCATAACAAATACATTTGCCGATATCAAAAGACACAGTTTTGGTCATGTGACAGGCAAGTATCTCACTGAAGACTTTCACTAACAGATTTGAAAATCTAAGTTACCCCTTTAAGACTTTGCGATTTGTTTAAAACAGATATGTAAAAGTCTTCTGTTTCTATGGCCAACGGTGAACGGAACGGCTACCAAAACTACCAGCTTTACTTGAAAGAACACAAGTCATGTATTATTAGAGTTGGGTGGACTCCAGGCGCGTAGTTAGGATCTTTTCATCATTTGGGGGTCGGGGGGCTTGACCTCTTTGGGGGCCTCGGCGTTTTCGTAATATTAAATATTTAATGTAAAAAAAACAACTCCAAATTTGAGGACCCCTCAAGGGGAGGCCCGAGGGATATTTAAATTCTCCCCCTCCTCTCCCCACCCTAGCTACGCCACTGGTAGAGTCAGGTGCGTCCCTAAAATACCGATGTTATAAATGCCATTTTTCATCGGATTTGAACTTGGGACCCCTCGCTTTACCATACGACCACCAACCCCCCTTCCCCCAACAACTTTTCTGTTATTTTCAATCAAAAGTCATCTTCTTGTAGCCCCAGTAGACTAACAGCTAGTATGTCTTTCAAAATGTCCTCCAGCATGGCTCCTTATGAACACATGCTATCCCAGCAGGACCGGGTTTACACTTAGGCTCTAAAATATTAAAGACAAGGGGTCCCTTGGAAGGCATTTTTTTCTTTGATCTTTATCCAAAATGATTGAAAATATCGCTATAGATATATTTAAACGTCCTCCATGCATTCGGGGGCCCTCATCTATACCTTAAGTTGCCTATAAGCAAATCCAGCGCTGTATACAGTGTAACATTCATTCGTTTTTATTTGTTTATATTCTATAATGGTTTCTAGTTTGGAGCAGCCAAAGATGTCCGTTGTCTTGCATTTCAAAGACATGACCTTTGACCTAACCAATATCTTCAGAACAAAGCAAACCATTTGAAGTAGTTCTGACCTGCAACTTGGCCTCTTTATCAATATCCATGACAACAACCAATCGACATTCTCTATGACATCAATAATATTAACAATAGGTTGAGCAGCAGATCTATGAGATGTGATATGTGATTTTTAGACTAACTAGAATTAAACATTTAATTTATTTATACGTTTATGTGTAGGCCTGTTATTCCATATAATTTCATCAACTATACACATTTTATCCAGTTCAAAAATTGTTTTAATTTTTTCAAAATTTTTTTTTGCTGTTACTATCAATTTTATCTCTAATCAATTCTTTCTTCGACACGTTGGACTTTAAATTCATTGTGTGTTTGAAAAATTCTTAGAGCCCAAAAGGGGGGGGGGGGGTTTTTTAAAAAAAAAAATTCTAATACGTTATAAATTGTTGATTGAAATTCACGACTCCATTCTCCACGATTCCCTGCTCTACCCGCACTCAACGCAAGAATAACAAAATTAACAGATGGGCTACAAAGGTATTATTTGCTTTGTGTCCTGTTAATAAGGCCGGACCTGCACCCGGGACACAACGATTCGTCCTGCATTAAATCTCGCTATACATTGACTTTTAGCTGACCCTCCTCTCGGACTTTTGACCACGGCGAGTCGCGCTAGGGGGCGGCCAATTATCGCCCAGGCACAAATGGTCAGTGGCGGTTAAACTTTAGGGTCATCTTGACCATCTTATTGAAAAGCGGCGCGGACAGAAGAGCTAAAGACTAAAGAGGTTTTTGGAGGAGCTATCAATGGCAGGACGGACCGTGCAGCAAGTGCTCGCTGGACAGTCCCGGATGCAACTCCCCTTCCAAAGGACGCTAATTAAACCGCATCTCATCCTACGACGTCCCTCCCGTCGAGTGGAACTGGACATTTCCTAATTAGGCTCCTTTAGCCTAAGGAGATAGACCTAATTTTAGTTGCCGCCGGCTAGACGGCAGTCTCCCCCTAAAAAAAAAGGGAGGGGGAGGGAAGCGGAGTGACCGTGTGTGGACCGTCGCCATTTTTAACTCATCGGTGAGGTCAGCGTAGCGTAAGGTAATTGGATTGGTCATAGGATTGGTCGTAGTCCTTTGGAAAGCAGGGTGTATCTTTTGTTGCTTTAGACACATTTGTAGGAAGAGAGCAAAGTGAAAGGGGGGGGAAGAGAGGAGGTTAGAGAGGGATATATGAGTTTAAATGCCTCCTCCTCTATCTTTACCTCTCACTGGTCTGGGATGGAGTTAATGACTACAGTACTTGGAGTGGCGAGGACATTATCTCGTACCGTCTTAGAAGAGTCTCACTTGATCTGTGGGGGGAAAGAGTAGAACGGACCGCTGCCTTTTTAAAGAGAGAGAGAGAGAGAGAGAGAGAGATACCGATGCCTCACTAATGGAAGTATTAAACACTTCATCAGAGGCTAAATGTGATCAACGCTTCCTGGAGGAGTAATGGCTAGACTATGGCGTGAGGCACAGTGTGAGAGGCGCCCTGGGAAGTTGAACAAAAAAAAAAGGACCATTAAAAGTACGTCGGCACGTCTTGAACACGATTGTCCTTGATCGATGAACTAACGACTTGAGACGTCCATCTTCATATTAAATTATCTTCCACTGGAGTCTCAGTTTATTGAATAAAGGAACGAGCTCAAATAAAAGCTTTAAAATAAGGCAATTAATAAATAATTTTAGCGTCATTAAAAATAGATCTAAAGCAGTGGTTCTCAAACATTTTTGACATAGTAAAAACTTTCCCATGAACTAAGTGGTAAAGCGATTGGCTTCCACATCAAGGGTCCCGGGTTCGAAGACAAAATATAGTCTTCTTCATTGCTTATACAAATTTAAGAGAATAATTTCTTAATAATCTCAAGTAAAAAAAGAAAAAAACTTATGAAAAACAATTAGAGCTTATATAAGTGTAATTGTATCAATCAGTATGGATCAGTCATGTAATGAAATATGGTTTTACCTAGACTAACAGTAATTAATAAATCTGTGCGATTAGAATTAAGACAAATTTCCTTATGGACAATAAAGATTATTATTATGATAAAAGAACGAGTATTCTTTCTCTGGCGCAGCCAGGGTCGAGTTTCGTTAAAGGGAAACAAAATTCATTGTAGTCCCTTTATCAGTTTCCACTGAGGAATTTTCTGGTGATGTGGCAGGTCTGCAGCAGTACCGCCCTCTGACAGGCAACGAGAATGTTCCTGGGAATTATTATTATTATTATTAGTGTAATTCACATCAATACGCTATGATCATATCAGTTGTCTGGACCAGTTGGAAAGGGAGGGGGGTTGCTAGAAAGAATGGTGTATCTGTGTGCAGGTTACTGTGATAGCTTTTTAAATTATTTTATAAAAAAAAACAACAACTAGTAAGACTTCAAGTTGAGCTAGAGGGCTCAAGACTCATTGAGCCAATACACTAACCACTATGTCAATGAAGTGTTTATAAAAACAAAAGGTTTCATTGCTATCTATTGTTAGTTTCAAACTTTTAAGTCTCTACACGAAGTATAAAGGGAACTAATACTGCGACATCTGTCAAGTACGATTTCTTTCCCTTGTTCGATATCAAGCTAAATAATTAATTACCATTAATTAATCATTTAATTGTTGTTGTTTTTTTTTTAAATTGATTCTTTCTTGTCTTGTCAGATGCAAGAAATAACTTTGTGAAATTTCAACTTGATCCGAGATTGAGTGTGGGAGAAATGACGTGTACAAAACTTGTAGCAGACAAACAGTGAGTTGATATAAGCTTTTGTAAAAAAAAGGCATTTTTCTTGATTTTAAGAACTGCTCTAGTGAAATCCAATGTTCACCGGAGTTCACCTGACTAAGGTGTATACACCGATCTTCTTCACCGGAGTTCACCTGACTAGGTGTATTCACAATCTTCAAGTATGTACTGTATAGTACAAGCGACTGTCACATCAGAGCAGGGGAGTATTCAATCAGCCTCGATATTGACAAACGTTTTGTCTTAAATTATTACGTTACTCCAATGTGGGTTCGAATCTCTAGATCTGTCAACTATTTCCTTCCTCAACAAATAAAATAATCTGTTTAATAATTTAAATATTTTCCTTTTAGACTCTTCCCAATTTTATTTTCTATGAGTCCAGCAGATTATCTTAATTAATTTCTCAAATGACATTAAACTTGTCACAAACCCCCCTAACAATCTTGTCATAATTTAACTGACAGGAAGTGGTCTTAGAATGACATGTAAGACGTCAATTTAATGATGGCCGTCACAGACATCCGCGCATCTGCTTGGCGAGGATGGAGATGTGTGTGTGTGTTTGTGTCTCAACTCAAGCCACTATAGACAATAATTCTTTTTCCATATTTAAAGTACACACACACACACACGCATACACATATTGCGCTCTGATCCGATAACATAAAGAGAATACCCTAATTACCCCGTCTCCATCTCTCTCTCTCTCTCTCTCTCTCTCTCTCTCTCTCTCTCTCTTCTCTTCTCATTTTTTTATGCCAGCATTGAACGCTAGCCTCTCCAGCGCCCCCCCGCCTCTCTCTAACCCTCTCTCTCCTCTTAATTACCATCAATTTGTAGCGGCACTAATGTCAACGATCAGATAGTGTGATTAACAAGCGTGAGCTCATCTTTAAAGCGGCGGAGACGGACATCGAAGGGCCCAATTATCGAGGCACTGAATGCCAGGTATGTAGCAAGTTAGGTCAACCAGAACAGACTAACTGTCAGGTGCTGGCACCCAGGCTATGTCCAGCGAAGAGAAAAAAAAAATTAAAAACAAAATACAAATACAAAACACAAATGTTGGGTTAACTCATAAAAATTACTGAGTTGAACATGGCTCCTCACCGCGAGGCGGGAGTGAATTTTTTTTTCCAAGAGGATGATTATCGGGAGGACTCAAAATGATCGATTTGGTGACGTCATCAGGAGAAGCGTGATGACGGCCTCATATTTTCCCCAATTCCGCGCGATGAGAGGCATTTAAAAAGTGTTTTTTTTAAGCTAGTGTGGGGTGAGTTGGTTGGGGGCCCTAGGGTGGTACCCTAAGTCACTAGGTCATTAAAATTACCAGAACATTGATGTTTGTTGTATTTACCCACAATGCTTACTGCGAGTGACGATTTAAGAAATATTTGAGTTTAGAGCGTTAATGCTTAATAAGACATTTGCATACGACAGTCTACCTCTAGACACCCCCAATTCCCTCCAATAGCAGGTCGGACCGAAAGCTCCCCACACAGTCCAAGATAAACTCTTGACAAGAAGACATTTATTTGTCGACTTGAGAGAAACATGCTGAATCGAAATTGCAAATGAAAAATCTTTTTTTTTTTCGGTAAACTTAACAGTTGCGTTTCAACTATTAAAATATCTTTGTTGTCCTAGATCCAAGGTAAGCACTGCGCGGAGTTGTAAAAAAGCTGCCACAACCTTGTCACAACCCAGGCGATGTTCCTCAAGAGGCCTTTAACATAAATGGCGTGTCCCGCACAGTTTAGCCTGGAAAATGGCGGGGGTCTTAGCATTTTGCGGACCTCTTGCCGCAAGTCTGGTCGACCCACCAGACAAGACAGTGTACACTGTTCTCATTCAGACCGGTTAGAGGGAGCTCTTGTTCACTTTTGCTGGCCTAGAGTTCCAAGAGCCGAAGGCTCTACTCTACCTGACAGTTTCAAGAAGAAGTGATAACAGGGTAAAATTTTCGTATTTTACGTAATCTAAATAAGGATGCAGAGGCGGACTCTTATGAGTAGTGTCCGTGGGGAAATACACAATCACCCACACGATCAATTTATCTGCTGACTCGCGGTCCCACGCCTTTGAAATTTGTGTCCGGTGTCCTAAGCAGATGCACCAAGAGGATTACATGGACAAGATCAATATTAACATGATCTAATCTAATCGTGATAAGCCGAAAACAAAAAAAGAGTGGGGTGGTTGATAACTGAGCTTGCAAACATCTATGAGGCTTAAAACTTGCTATATCTGTAGAAAAAAAAAGGGTGTAGGGATGATTTTTGTTTCGATCCTGCCATTGCTAGAGAAGAGCTTCAAGCACATTAGTTTGGGCGGGGGTCATGGCTTATGCATCTTTTTTGGGCTAACGCCTCTTTTTTTGGGGAGGCTTCAAGCCTTTTTTTGGTTATTCCGGCCTCATACCATTTCGTTTGATTGACATCAACCGCCGAAATTGTTTCCAATTATTATAGACTAACGTTTGAAGTACTTATGAAAGTTAAAAAAAATTGAATGAAGAGTTTGGCAGAAAGGAGCTCTTTGTCTACAGAGGTAATATTCGAAACAAGACTTACCGAGTGATATGTTTTTGAAAGCAAAGAGACTAATTAATTACCAATAGTTCATTAACTAATTGGTATTTTTTAAAAAATTAATTCTTGTTTTGTCAGGTAAAAGAAATAAGGTGTGGGAGAAATAACGTGTACAAACATTTGACCACACAGAGTGAGTTGATATAAACTTTGTAAAATTGAAATATCCTATTATTTCGGGAGAAGAGGTGACGTTATTTATGTCAGCAAACCTTACTAGGTTAATAGCTCAAATGGAAACCAACCTGCACTCTCACTTCCGGTAGATTAATTTTATTGGCTAGCTCCTCTCGGCTGTATACATCCGGGTAATGTGACCTCTCAAACGCCCTCTCCAGCTCGTGAAGCTGGTAGGTGGTGAAGGTTGTCCTGTTACGGCGATGCTTCTTCTTGCACTTTCCCTTGTCGCCACTCAGATCGCTGTCTTCATCGTCCTGGAAGTCACCGACGTCTTCGTCTGGTGAAGGAGGGCGATGAACGAGGCCGTGGAGATTGCTGCTACCATGACTGTGGTGTCCGTGGGGCTTTCCTTGGTGTAGCTGCTTGGATCGACTTTCTTTGGCGAATCTCATAGAGTTGTGTCCTTTCTCGGAAATATGTGTTAGAGTTGCTGCCCCTCGATTTTTGTCGCCCTTGTCTTGCAATCCTGTAGAGTGAAAAGGAGAAGTTGAATAAACTATAAATGTGTTTAAGGTTATATGCACCATGAACAATGACATTAAAAAAAAAACACTAACATTAATTTGCTTAAATAAACTCATGTAATACCAAATTTTTATTTTGAAACGAAAGTCTTTTAATTTATCTCATACCAATATTTCTGAGTTCCATTTTTTTTACCATGCCATCACTTCATGAATGGAAAAAAATGTACATTTGGTGGGAAAAGTTCTTAAATTTTGAAAATGGCTCAAACTATTTCCCTAGAAAATTGACTGTACATGTAGACTATACATTTGGGGAAAAAATCACTAACTAATTGACCACACGGAGAATATTATAGCTTGACATAGTAATTTTTCAAACTTATTCAATCGTCTTAAAATTTAATTTGGCTTATGCCTTTTTATCATTGTTAGGATTTTTCTTTTACAAATTACGTCATACGGCTTCAGCGGGAATTCCCGCACTCAACTCAAATGTTTCTTTGTGTTTTATAAAGAGGTGAACAAATAAACACCCGTACATAAACATTTCGCACATCTCCTTAGTAAGTGTACGCTCAAAGAATGTCTTGAAATGAATAAATGTCAACTACTAGACTAGACTAGATGTATATTGATCAATGTGCGACACATTTTGTTAGAACGAAACTTATTTGGCGGCAAAATTTACATTTTGTAACGATTCTAATAACCAGTGAAAAGAAATAGAGACATTTGTTGACAAAAACATGTTTAGAAATAAAAACCTTATTTCATTTCCGAAATTCACAGAGATAGACTTTCTTATTTAAAAATTAACATAGAAAAACAAACATCAAAAAATTTTGTGTTATTTTAATTTATTCACTTCCTGTCTCTTTCTGTTTGTTGCACTTTCCGATTCACAGCTGATGCCAAAGATTAGTTTTCCTTGAATGACTACGTAACAAAACATCTACATTTACCTGGACTTTGTGTTCACCCATAATTTCTCTTCAAAACTCATTCAAACACGACAGATTCAAACTCATTTTGATATTAAGCTAAACATTAAAGAATATTTTTTAAAATGCGATCCCCCCTCCTCCTCCCCTTCTCCAAAAACATAACAATTCTAGACAACATTTACAGCTTGATATCTCCTAAAGCATAGTACCACAAGAGCACTGTTTGTTACATAAAAGGATCTTGAGGTAATTGCTTGCACCGCGTACATTTGTCCCTCATTGGTTACACACCCAAACTTGAATGTATTAATAACAGTTCCGAGGCAGTGTGAAACCTACGAGCTGATGTCGTTTTCATGAAGAAAGAACAAAAAAAAAAGCAGAAATGAGTCGAAGAACAAAAGTAACTCTGTGAAAGTGTTAGCTGTGGAGCTTATATCTTCCAGCGTCTGTTATTAGAACACACAGTTTTTTAAATTGCCGATCTGGGATTCAATTTTCTGCTCTTTGTGTCTGCCAGGGGCAGAGAATTATGAAGGCGATCAGAAAGAAAGACCAAGTGTCCTCTTCAGATGGCTCTTCCTCTATTGTCCGCGCTACTTGGCTTTTGTGTCACCAAAATAATGCTTTTGAGAAAGTTCTGGGACATCAGCTTTTTTTTTCTTTTTCTTGTAGCTCTCTGGCTAAGTTTTGAGAACACAGAGACCACGGCTGCACGCATCACGAGTCGCAGCCCAGTTTTCTTCATCATGAGTGCTCTTCAGCCATTCAAGACTGAAACGGTTTCCCCAAATTGCTCAGATTTCAAGTTATCTCGTTAGCAGACCGCTAATCTCTAAACCACACCATTGTATCGGGGCAACGAATGTGTAAACTGTTGTCGCGGGGGTTTCAAGGATATTTCATCCACGAATTCAATTGGTTTATTTGAAGCGAGCTCCGCCCATTCATTTATTTTCAAACTCTCTTTCTTTATGAACATGTTTTTTTTTCTTTCTTTCCTGGAAAGAATTTAGTAAAGATGTTTACTTTTCTGTCTCGAGATGTTCTATATCAGAAACACCAATAAAGTCTGTCAACCTTGAAAAAAAAAAGTTTTTTTTCCCTTTTGTATCAGATCAGAAGCTAGAGAATGTACATAATCGTCTGTGACAAAGATCACTGTCTCGTATCGGATACATATACTTCATATTACGATTCAACTTTGAACTTTAAAAAGAGTATTCCTGATACGAGGCTGAAGTTCCTATAGAAAAAACCAGTCGAATGTGATATATGTAGTCGCAAGCCGAGTACGGATTTAAGAAACTGGAAGCCATGTAGAGGATTCTTATGAATTTCTAGATTATATTTTGAAATCTTTTTAACACTTACGTAAACTAAAATTAATAAATTTAAGCAGATCATATTTTTTATGAAAAAAAAAAGTTTTTGTTTTTCAATAAAAAATTACATTTTTGAAAGCTTAAAAAAATGTTAACGGTCATTTTATCTAATAATGTTATTGGTCAATTAGTTTAATAATGTGTTATATTAAATCAAAAAATCAAAACATAAGCTCAGTGTCGTTTCCTTTGTAACAATCTATCTCCAGATCAGATACTTTACAAGAATTGGATTTCGAAAAGTCTTCAATTGTCTTATTGAAATGAATTTATACCAATCAACTTTAGTAATCAACTTTTCCAAGTCATGTATGGTTAGAAAGCAAAGGAATCTATTCTTTTCCTAATGTCGGTGTATTAGTTGAGTGTATGTTTTGTGTGTGTAAGTAGCGATCATTTCGATCAATATAACAGAGGTTTCATCTACCTTAAGGGGAAGTTAAAGAACAAAGATTATTATAAATAAAACAATAGATTAAATTATTTCCATTTAATATCTGCTGTACTCCAAACGATCTGCACTATTCTTCGTTATTTTATTTAAATACTATCCTTAGTTTAGCCAATGATCTTTTGTTCTTACTCTTACCAAGCATTTCTAAACCTTTCAATCGCGTTTCCGTGATTTTAAAACCCAACTCTTCAATTGAAAATCTACATTCCCTGTCATAAAATGAAAAGATGCAGCAGAAAGATGAAAATATTTCTTTGGATAGTGTGGGAGCGATTTCGAAAAAAAAAATCAACATAAAATAAATATTGTTAATAATAATGAGAAATCCATGGCTCCAAATAGAGACCAACAATTAATTTGTGTCAAAATAAAAATGAGCTAAAGAAATAAATTTCTACAGTGATGTCAAATGCTCACAAGAGATTTTATGGCTTAGTAAAAGTACAAAAAGTGAAATCATCACTACTTCCGTTTTCCATACACCGGATACACACACAAAAAAGAAACGAAACGAAACAAAACACAGCTGACACTCCCATCATAAAATTCGCTGACGACACAGCAATTATTGGCCTTATTGCTGATTACGAAAATATGTACCATTCAATAATTAACACCTTTTACCAATAATGTATGAATAACTTTCTCATTTTAAATGTTCAGAAAACTAAAGAAATGATTATTGATTTTAGGAAAAACAAAGACCATATTGCAGAAATTCAGATAGACAACCAAAACACAGAGCAAGTACAAGAACATGAATATCTAGGCACAGCTATCAACAACAAACTGAAATGGAGTGAACACTGTCAAAATCTATACAAGAAAATTCACTAGCGACTCTTCTATCTTAGAAAGCTACAAAAATTTAGCTTAGACAAAACAATACTCAAACTTTTCTTCACAACAACCATCAGCAGTCTAATTAACTTTGCCATCACCTGCTGGTATGGTTATACTTCACTGGCACAAAGACATAGACTAAATAGACTAATTAAAAAAGCATCGTAAATCACTCAACTACAGCTACCATCTCCAGAAGAGCTTTTCCAAGAAAGATACCTTTCCAAATCACTCACAATTCTTAACGACAACCTGCACCCATTAAACCACTGTTACATAAGATCTGAACGAAGTGGTCGTCTCCTTTCCATTAGGACTAAATCTGAAAGATTAAAAAAAAACTCCTTTATCCCACTTTCGGTCAGAGAGCTACGAGTTCAGCTGTCGTCATCGAGAAGTACATAGAAGTTCGTATGTGAATGTTGTTCGAATTTTCACCAATAAAAATTATCTTATCTTATTCAAGAAATTACCCAAAATAAGTTGAAATGTTAGAAGCCCGCACCATTCATTAAAAACTAGATCTTTCTAATGTGGCTGTAGCTTGAATAAATCTAGATCCATTGCATCTTTAGGCTGATTATACGTGGTATGCGCTCTAGACTGTAGTTTTAATAGTCAAAGGTGCGAACCCTGATCACTGCTATCCCCGTGGGAGGTTTCGGACTAGGTTGATATAATGTTAGAATCTGAAAGAACATCCGAAAAATGTCAAAATAAAAGAAAAAAAGATTACTACAGTTTCAAATAAATAAATATTTAAAAAAATATAGTGAAAGTAATTTCTTAATCGAATTGACACATTTTTGCATTCAAATTTTAGGAGATTCTCGTAACACTAGCGAGACCAGAGAAATAAACAAATATTCCTGAGAAAAACCCAGACTTTTTATATTTTCCTCTTAAATTAAAATACGTAGAGTCTATCAATATCCCATAAGTATTTCCAATACCAAGCGCTGCAATTAGTGTATACTCATTGTAACATGTTAAGGGATGTCAACAGTCTAGACTTTTAATAAAAAGGCGTCCAATGTATGGCGGCCTTGTACGAATTTTAGGATTAGACTTCAGAGAGCGGACTAATATTTTCCTTCTAAGTGCAATCAAGCGGAAAATAGAAACGCGACACATTCCATTCCTAAAGCTACATTTTTTAAATAAATATCTTTTGTCCACCAGTACCGTCAGAGAGTCTGGCCGCCATGTATAATATACCGTCTGACATAAACGTAGGGGCCATAGGGCTGTCCCAGACTGTAGCAATTACAGAAACCTGTAATTTTCAGTGTCAAGTAAGAGGAACTTGCTTTGAGAAAGAATTAGACATAAACACACACAAAACTGTAAGGCGTTCACGCTATCAAATCAGCAGTTCAATAAAAGCCCTCGCTTCAGCCCTCATTCATTCTAAACATAGACACAAGCTAAGTTTACGATGATAGCAAGTAATCTCCAGTTTATAGCTGCATGCGCCCCTTACGTTTCCACCCTCCACCCTCTTTATGCATAACCCCTCTAATTTTTTCCGCATTGACAGAGGCTTACAATGGTTGTTGTTTAAATGGCTCGATCAATGATTTTATTCTTCTCCAGCCATTCTCAGCTATTAGTAACAGCTCCATCGCTTGCGAAGTATGTTTACAAAATTATAGAGTCTACAATGAGGCTCCTATGTTGCTGTTTCTGTTTTTTCTCTTTCTTTCTTCTTTTCCTATCTTCGGTTTGTACAATTTTCTTCTGGCGCTTATGTCTACTGCTGCTGAAGGGGGGCACCGCCCACTCTCTATTTACGACTTATGTTTATCTAGCTCCCCGGCAGAATGCCCCCAGCGTGTCTGTAAGAGCAACTCGTCACGTCTGAGCCCCAGCGTCACCGGATCCTGGTGTCAGTTTCGATTCCCTGTACCGCCCGGGTGAAGAGCTCCCCTGCTGGAAGGAGCCCGCGGTAAAAAACACGAACCCATTGTCCGGCTCCGCTCTTGCTTCCGCATAGCCGCCTTTCAGGTTCTGTCGCGCATAAAATTCGCTTATGTTGAATGATTTATTCTTTAACTAATTTAATTAGAGACGTTTTCGGCTAATGCGAGGGGGTGAATAAATGCCCGCGTTTGTTAGTGGGAAAGACGTCGCAGTTTTGGACGTAAAAAATATTGTTACCTCCCTTCCACATTCCCTCTAAGCCAAGTGAGACGCTATAACTCCTTTATTCAATCGGTTTCGTCTTTAAAAAAAAAAGTAGAAAAAAAAAAGATTATTCAGATTATGAGACCCATGCTCCTCTCCCCCCCCCCTCCGAGCACTCCCGCAGTGACGTTTAAATATAACCGGCGGGAGAGGAATTAGCCCAACTTGCCCTAGTGTGTAGCCCCACACTGGGCCCTGTCAGCCATGATGGCGTCAGGACTTGGCACGACGAAACAGCCCCCGGGGGCTTCACGACAACGGTCCTCCCCCCTGAAAAAAAAAACACAACAAAAAACATATTATTTGCAGCATATATGCCCGGTGAGGCTTTCGGTAATCGTAGAAATTAGTGTCATTACCCATTGTTTCTTTATGTTCATTTTTGTTAAAGACTATATCCCCCCCTTTTTTTTCCTCCAGTCATCACCCTCCCCTTTGTATATGGTTGTGACAAGGCTCTTTATATCGCAGTGACAAGTTTCACTTTGGGAGTTTTTTGTCCCGCATTAAGGAAACATATTCTAGCACAGTGTTACCCCGGATGGAAGACAGCTGGACTTGATTTACAGCGGACGGTGAAAGCTGCGACGATGACAAGGAAAAAATCTGGAAGAAATGAAACATGACCCGCCAATTTGAGACGTGTCTGTGTGTATGTGTTCGTACTACTGTTGTTAACAAAGCCTCTGAGGGATGGCTGTCTATAGATGTGGCTCCTGCAGCATTGCCAGTTACTTGGTGGTCAAATCAATCCAATACTTACAAAAGTGAGACTTTTAACAGTGGCTCTTTTCAGGCTATGACTTTCCAAAAGATATGTTCACTAAATGATAGACACATGATGTGCTAAATTAAATAATGAAGGCTCAGCGCCGTATGCAATATATATGGCGCCAAGAGCAATACCTTTTTTAAAAAATAACCAAGTCCAAGGCGAATTCATATTACGTCATATTACGTCATATAAAGCAATACAATTGCAATGAGACGAGACCATTCGTTATATAAAGCCTGTGCACTGACCTTCAACGTCACGACCTGTGGACAGTTTAGACCAATAGCTATCGCTGTGTAGTACAGATGTGTTGTGGCATCACATTATGTTTATTTTATTATGTTACCTTTATCGTTTTAATTTCTTTCCATTGTATTATATAATTATAGCATCAATACAATATATATATATATATATACAGTGGCGTAGCTAGAGTATATGATGCCTGGTGCGGTACCTCATCTTGGTGCCCCCCCCCTTCCCAAAAAAAAAACCCTAAATAATAACATTGCAAAACCTTACTTTTTCTGTTCAAAATAATATGTATTCATTAATCAAATATTGTTAATTCAAAAAATCCAGCGGTTCTCAACTAAACGTTTAAGGCTAGTTCCGGTTATTTTGATGAGGATATCCCAGCGGTGTGTTGAAGTTAGGAAAAAGGCTTGTAAACGGTCCAGTGTACCAAAAAATGTTACCGACTTCAGCTTCAGCAGCTCAAATTTCTGCTAAATTAAGAGAATAGTTTGAGCAGGCAATGACACCGTAGTTTTGACCTTTCATGATCGCACCATTGCCATTATCATAGCATTGACTCCTGCAGTCCATTACGTCTAAGCCATCCGAACGCAGTTTCTCTAGAATCATCTCAGTGATTCCAGCAGCATGCTTGTCCTTTGTGTCGATGAAGTCAATAAAAGACTCACGAACCAGCACCCCGTCGAAGCCCATGCTCCCTCAAGAGTGAATCGTTCTTTGATAGTAATTTTACTAACTTCTAGAAATTGCCTTGATTTCGCCCTTCCAACACTTCTTCATCTCGCTCGCGATGCCCACAAAGTGCCATATTTTGCTCTGAGAAAAAAAAGAATGATGTACAAGATTCTCTTCATGTAGTCTCTCCAAGTTTTTCTCTCTTGTATAATCAAATCTTGGGCCTTGTTGTCAATACTGTTCCCTACTCTCAGGCGAACTTCAAGTTTCCTCCAAGCAAGCGATGACTGAGTGTGAGCTCTGCTGGTCTCATGTTTTTCTATTTTTCGGGGATAACCTCCACCACTCATTAAATCCATCTTTGGGTTTAAATGAAGATTTGGTAATTGATCTTGTTGAGAAGAGTATGCAGGGAAAGCAAAATAAGCATTATTTTTTTTTTTTGCGAATGACACGTCTACTTTCAAAGAACTTTCTCGCCGTTTGACATTTGCCGGAAAACCCAAGCCTTTGAAAGCTTTCTAGCCTTTCCTTTTGCTAATTCTTGATGCCTATGCACCTCTCTGAATTGACGTTTCATACGCTGAACTGTTTCAGATCCTTGAGTGACAAGATGTATGCGAATAGTATTGTTTACACTGTCTGATGGTTCAGCTTCTAAAGTATGAATTTTTTGAGGAGTGTACTAAAGACATGTATGTGTGTTGTCCTTTAGTCTCTAGAACCTGCAGTATTGAAGTATTTTCTTCTTTTTCATCATTCAGGATGTCGGCCTCATCCTTTTTTTCTGGATTCAATGATAACAGTCAAGGAAATACAATAGCAACATGACTAGTTTATAAATCGTTAGCTCATGTTTAAAATACAGTAGTTTATGTTTGTTCGTGTCTATACATTTAGTCGTTTTTACTGAAAAGCTCAGGAAAATAGGAAATTAATACACACTGGGGGGATTTTGGGGCCCCTCTCAAGTTGGTGCCCTGTGCGGCCCGCACCACCCGCACATTGGTAGCTACGCCACTGTATATATATATATATATATATATTATATAGCGATTTGACTTTCCTTAGAAAAGATAATAGCAACAGAGCTAGGCAGGGCTTAGAGTTGAACCCCCTGGGAACAAGACGTAGAGAAAGACGAAAAAGAACATAGCACCGCAGTACACTAGAGAAAGCCGAGAGGACCGGAAAGAGCTGGGAAACCATAACAAAAACTAGCAAGAGACCATGGATAGTGACGTGTTTTTGTAGAGGCCATTTGTTCCATGAGGAACCCAAAGACATGAGGATGCATTTGACTTTCAATAATGGAGGTTATATATATAGCCGCATGTCGCAATAAAGTGTGAAGGAAGGTGAACAATAAACATGGGAGTTCTGTTGAGGTCAAGATTAAGGGACTTACAATAGTTGTGTCTTAGTTCCACAAATGATTCTATGTTAATTAAAGACATATCAAATATTAACTCCATGTTCCTGCACATTGTACCATTGTTTTAAATTTCTGTATTATTTTTAGCGTTGATTTTAAGTTTAAAAATTATAAAAAAGTAAATAAATAAACAAACAATAAAAACATACAAAATACTAAAAAAGAAACAAGGTTACGAAGACAACATATACAGAAACACAAACTCAAAATCGACCCCCGAAGTGGTCCACCTAGGCAGGAAAAAAGGCAGGTTTCAATATTTTTAGAAGAATATCGGTATTACATTCTATCAGAAGTGGTCCACCCAAGGAGATAAAAGGGTAGAATTCAGAAAGAATATCATGATGAAATTCTATCCAAAGCAAATGACAGAGAAGAATAGAGAAAAAGGTTGACAGATCCTGTGTGGTGCCCCAACGGTCCAGCAGACCAAGGGATAGGTGAAAGTGAATGTGAAGCTAGATGTAAACCTGGCCTAACTGATTACTTATAATGAGTAATGAGTATCTAATTGATCTAATTGTTTTGTTAATGGTCAATCTCTTATTCCAAGCATGAAAAAAAAATATTTCCGTAAAAAAAAATAATAATCTTTTAGTACTTTATTTTTTATTGTAATGAGTTCTCTCGATAGTATAAAATAAAACTACTTATAAATTGTTGTTTTAAATTATGCCCAACTTATTTGCATAGAAAATAGATTGTTTTCTCTTTAAAAAAAATTTTTTTTTTTTGAAAATGTAGTATTTAGAAAGACAGAACTTACATAACTTAGCAATTACATATTGTAAAAAATGATATTTTTGATCAAAAATACAAAACAATTTGAATAATTGTATTTATAGATAGGAAATATTGATCTACTTAAAAAGCCTCCAGTGTTTGTTACTATTAATAATGAATAGTTCTAAAAAATGGTGTATACTATGAAAAAACTTTTTGCATAATTGATTTAAAAAAAAAAAGAAAAAAGTGACCGTTGCATCATAATTTTGATCTTAAATATCATTATGTCCGATTTTTATTTTCTCTTCTAGTTTCTGAGATCTAATCTTGACGACGGACAGATGGACAGACAGGCCATACAAAACTAATAGCGTCTTTTCCGCTTTTATGTGCCGCTAAAAATAAAGCCTATATTAAGTAAAATTGTATCAATTAATTTTGATCAGTCATGTAATTAATTTTATATCAGATTTCGATCAACAGCAATAAATCTGTGCGATTAGAACTATTTTTTTTTCACATTTTTATTTGAACGCTCTTTCATGCTTTCAGCTTTCTCAGTTCGCTATGATCCTATCACTTCTCTGGATCCTATCACTTCTCTGGATCCTATCACTTCT
>JADKLZ010008892.1:0-16267 GCA_021533235.1 Biomphalaria straminea | reverse complement strand
TTTAAAACGTAACTAAAATCTTTTTAATTGTTTTTTTTTTTTTTTTTTGGGTAAAACAAATAGTACCTTGTTTCTCCCACAACCAATATTGCATCAAGTTGAAATTTTGAACTTGTCAGTATCTGTCTGTATCTTTTTATTATTTATTTTTATTCTATTTATTATTAATAATAATAAATTATAATAATAATAATAATAGTACTCTTTTTTGTCCGTAAGGAAATTTGTCTTACAATTTGTGCATTATACAAAACAAAACATTATTTTTAACAAAAAATGTACATTCAAACCAGACTCACTCACAATTTACATTTGAAAAGTTTACATTAGATTGGTTCTATTTGAAGATCTGATTGCTAGAGGAACAAAAGAGTTTTTGTGTCTGTTTGTCTTTGCTATCGGTGTCTTGTATCTCTTTTGTGATGGTAAAATAACAAAATCCTGACACAAAGGGTGATTTTTTATTTCTAGAATCCCAGTGACCTCCTTTGTGAATGACTCCTCAATGTTTCGATTTGTGAGACTGACCAGTGTGTAATCTGTAAATAAAATGCATGTAAATCTGTAACTTGTAGCATGAGGCCATGTTGTTGTTAAAATGACTTAAATGGTGTTTGTGTCAGATGTTGATTCTTCTGTTGATAACCGGTGTCATCCACTTTTAGTGGGGCCAGTGACTGTGTGACCTGTGTTTTATGAGAAGATAATGACAACTTCGTATGACTCTAGAATAAAAAAATTTACGTCTGACCCTTTGTGAACATAATCAAGATATACAAGCAATAGAGAACCATGTTCATACGCTCTATGCTAGCAGAGTGGTTACCGTGTTGGCTTGAGAAGTCTCAGAAGGATTTAGCCCACGAGCTCGAGTTCAGGTCGTTCACTTTTTTAAAAATACATTTAAAAAGCGATCACCCGAATACCCTGTTCTTCCTCTCCATTTCCAACTGGTCCAGACCATTGATAGAATCATAGCGTATTGAGAGAGCTAAAAGCATGAAATTACGCCGAACAAAAACAATTAGTCGACCCGCAGCGTAGCACACGCCGCTATTTAGTGATGGGTGAACACTCCTTAAAAGACACAGTCGCCCAAATGGGATGGGTTTGGGCAAACCCCTGTGAGTGAATAAAAAGAAGGAACTCTGGAGAGAGCAACATACAATTGTCCATGACTGAAAACAGGTTTTGGAATATACAGGCATATATTTTTTAACATTTGGCCTTGTGCTTTATTAATTATGATGGCAAAGGCTAATCTAACATGGAATTGTCTGCAGGTAAACGTAAAAAGCAAATTTTAGTCTGATGGAGTCAGTGATATTCGGGGAATAAGGACAGTTTGTGAGGTAGCAGCGACGATAGTTTTACACTCCAGTACGTTGCGGTGAATGATGGTAACAGTCACTCTAGTGCCATTACAGAGACCTCTTGCTGACGTGAAGTTTCTAAGAATCATGGTGACTGAACCAATTTTAATTTTGAGTTTATGCGCAGGCATTTCATTAGGGGTAAGACTAAGAAATTCTTCGGGGATTGAAAGTTGATCTGCCGAAAATTGTGGAGCAGAGTGTATGACTGTTTTTCAGTGTGTAAAAACAACGGACAGGGCATCGCCATAGTTATCCTAATGTTCGCAAACAAAGGTTACAGCCAACTTGCGAAGTTGCAGAGCAATAGTTTTGTCGATGACATTTTTTGTCAGAAAAATGCGACTATTACAAATAAACAGTTATGTGATTGAGGATTTTCAACTACATTGAAAGACCTGTTAACTCCACGAAATATATGTGAAGAGGTCCAAATCAAAACAGAAAGCTACCTAAAATAAACATGCAACGATTTTAAAGACACAAAGTAATGACATGTGTAATATTAGTAATAATAGACATAGATGTTAACTTTGTTCGAAACACGGGATAAAGTTTTGCTCATATTTAAATTATTGATTTACGTTTTACAATAGGTATCTGAGTTTATTTATAATGTACTTTATCATGACATACTAATAGTTTTATTTAGTAAAATACATTGACTGCTCAATATATGCCGTCGTTCGGTTCTTAACGGACTTCCTCCTTATTTGTTAGATCACAGAATAAATCTCTGATCAACAAAGCGAGAAATAACTGCACCATAAGATGTGGCTAGGTTTTTTGCAAGTTGTCATCTATAAGGTGTGGCTACATGTCTTGCCAGTTGTCATCTAGGAGGTGTAGCTACATTTTTAAAGTTGTTGACCATAAGGATGTGGCTAGATTTATTGTCAATTGTTATCTTCAAGATGTAGCTAAATTTCTTGCTAGTTGTTGCCCACAATGTGAGGCTAGATTTCGTTCCAGGTTTTTTTTCCCACAGATAGCCATTACGTAAATTATTGCCTAGATCTGTAGCTTTATATTGATATCATATCGACCGCTAATTTGGTGAAACTAGGTATCACATGCATTGTTGCTCAAAATATTAGTCAGTTATTTCCTATAAGTTGCTTGATTGTCACCCATTTACTGTGGCTAGATAGAACAAAAGTTTTATGCACACAAATACATTTAGCTGTATTTAAATACGTTTAGCTGTATTTAAATACGTTTAGCTGTATTTAAATACGTTTAGTTGTATTTAAATACGTTTAGCTGTATTGGGTGTGAATTAATGCCCAAAAGATAAGACAAGATGTAAGATCAGGTATCTGCCACACATGCAGCTTGACAGCCATAGCATTCTGATTATTGCCTGAAATGATATGGCTACATATCATGCCAGGTGTCACAGTGTGGCTACATATCATGCCAGGTGTCACAGTGTTGCTACATATCATGCCAAGTGTCAGAGTGTGGCTACATATTTAGCTAGGTGTCACAGTGTGGCTACATATCATGCCAGGTGTCACAGTGTGGCTACATATCATGCCAAGTGTCACAGAGTGACTACATATCATGCCAAGTGTCAGAGTGTGGCTACATATCATGCCAAGTGTCACAATGTGGCTACATCTCATGCCAGGTGTCACAGTGTGGCTACATATCATGAAAGATGCCACAGAGTGACTTTAAATCAAGCGAGTTGTGAGAGACCATTACTCCTTCATACAGTTCGCTAGTAGATCATTTAAATAAACCAGTTTCTCTGCTGCAGATAAACTCATATGAATTGGAAACAATTAATATCACAAATTGCCAAAAACAAAAACAAAAACGAAAAATTAAATACATAAGTGTCTTCATAAAAATATACGTTCTTAGGAGAAATATTTGTAAGATTAAAATCCACAATGCAACAATTTATGAAACAAACATAAGAATTTCCAATTATAATAGTAAGTTTTAGGTTTTATTATAAGCATTAATTTAACCAGGGCCGGTCCTAGCAATTGAGGGGCCTTCTGCGAAACTGATTGCACGGGGCCTAGTTTGTATGGGAATAATCGACTTGAATTTTATTCATTGTTTACTAAGTTCAAATTTGTGATCTGCTGTTTACGAACTTTGTAACCAATGGCATATATACCAGTGACTATAAAGTAAATAAAGAATTTGAACTTCCGATTAAGGTAAAAATTCGCCACATTATTACATTTTATTACATAAAAGCTGACAATGCCTTTATTCTTTTATCGCTCGTAAGATTGGCGTTTTCCTCTATGACACCCACAAATGACAATTTTGTCTTTTTTTTACTGGAGATTTGTAAGAGTTTTCAGGAAATTTAAGTGTTTTTTTTTCAATTTAATAATTACACCTATAATTAGCGCGGGGCCTATGAAAGCGCGGGGCCCACTGCGACCGCATAGGCTGCAGTGGCCTAAGACCGGCCCTGAATTTAACTATATAACAATATGTCCCACACACAACATTTAAAGAATGGTTTCAATGGTTTTATTTTAAGTAATGTCGACCTATTTCGGAGTGAAACAAAGCTATCTACTGTAACCTACACTCTCGTAATATTCATTGGAAGGATAATGGAGGATGCTGTTGACGGCGGAAAAGATATTACAAAGTGGGTGTTCGTGAATGACGTCACGCAAAAACATGACATTGACCCCACCTTCCCCCCTTGTCACAAAGTGTCACAAATTCTCAGACCCCCACCCCACCCACCTCTGCGTCACGTCACAAAATAAATTTTTTTTTTTATTTTAAATTATATTATTACTCATCAATTTTTTAACCCAAAGAGGTTTCCTATGCACATCGATAGTATACACGGTGAGATTTTCTTCTTCTGCTTGAGGGGCTGACCTGAAAATTAAATTGAAGAAGAACAACGTGAAATTCTCAGTGGGCAGTGCCAACATGTTTTCAGTTGAACTCCTCAAACAAGGCTGAAATAGCTCTATATTTTCAATGCTTTTTATTTGAGAATAAAACTACCTGAGAAGTTCATGTTGAAATGAGTACCTAAAAAATGTTATTATTTTTCGAAGATTTTTGAAGATTAAAAAAAATTTTTTTTTTTTTCTAATTTTAAATTTGTGATGTCACAAAATCGTTACCCAACCTTCCCCCTTGTCACAAAGTGTCACATTTTCTCAAACCCTTCCCCAACCCTAGAGCGTGACGTCATTTACGAACGACCCCTAACTAGCGCTTTGCAAAGAACAGATAATCAGGCAGGGAGAGAAACGCTAGCTGACCGCGCATATGGTATTTAAATCAAGGGAGATAAAATACAAATTATGACCAATAGCGAACAAGACTTATAAAGGGATATCAGTACTGGAGGCGAAAAGCTGACCAATTTCTGGAGTTTAACAAATTTGTAGCTATCGTTTCAGACATAGGAATCAGACCTGAACGACTGGTAAAAATTGTACAGTCCACAGCAGCACAGAACAATGTGGACATACGAAAGCCCTCGACACTAATATTTGATTGATGAACTCATTGGTTATGGTCACATTCATACATAAATGCCAATCTTGTACGGCATAACTAAAGAGGAGAATCCTAGCAATGGAACTAAGAAGCTATAAAAGATCCATGGTATCACCTACAAAGACCATATCACAAATGGAAATTTTCGGAACAAGATCACAATGACAGTAAGACACCGCGATGACCTGATGTCAAAAAAAACAAAAAATTAAAGCACCCGCTCTTTAGGCTTGCAAAGACCTTCCTATAGAAAACAAAACCAGGAAAAAAAGAGAAGACAGACAACGAAACATCAAATATGGATAGGCCTGTCACTGGAAGGAATTAAACAAGGCATATAAACAGAGAAAAATGGAGAAGACGGACGACCGATCATGTCACCTACCCCAGCGGTTCTAATGAAGGTGGAGGTGATACCTAAAATTATTTTGTCTCCCAAAAAGTCATTTTTTATAAATTATTTCTACTAAGAAAAATCGAGAATCTGTTAGTTATAAGTTTAATAGAGTCTAAAGTTCTAAAGAAGCTCTTTTATATCTGTTATTGGTATTGTTAAACATCCAATTTGATAAATAGCCAAGATGTATTCACATGTGATGAAAATGTACATCCGATAATAACATATAAGATCTTGTTAATTACAAACGATCACTTATAAAGATGATTACATCTCATTTTAAAAATTGAAACTTTAAATAATAATGCCATTAGAGCAGGGGTGGGCAAATTATGTAAGGCGGGCCACATGCGGCCCGCTGAGATCTTTTATGCGGCCCGCGAAAACCTTAATAAATCATTGTAACTATCTAGAGACATTATCGAAACTTTTGATTCTTATCATTTGTAATGAAGAGGCTAAAGAAACATTGTCTCCAAATGTCTTTCTAAAGTGTTTTGCATAAAAAAAAATATGTTTTATTGCAATATTATAAAAATTCAGTAAAAGATATAAGTTCTTGCCAGTATTTATTCAATGCTATGGAGAACTGTGTTGAAAGAGTTAGTTTGGCTTGTACAAGATGGCAAGGATAACAACTGATGGAGCTTTGACTGAGAAAAACAACTTTTTTAATTAAATAAAAAAAAATATTCCAACCATAAACTAGTAACTGAAAAGTTTACACATAGCTACATTAAATAAACATCTATCATATGCAACAAAGTGAGGCATTATTTTATGCTCAGAGGCTTTCCACAGGCATAGTCAGAGAATGTTGGTGCTATGGTCCATGATTTTTAAATGGCTCACACAGGAAGTACACTTTAATATTACAGAAAAGGATTACCGAAACTTGTACTTAATGTTATTGTTCGAAGTACATTAGTCTTTATTAAATTGCAAAATTGTTATTTTTTTTTACTTTATTTTGTATATTCTTATTTTATTCGGGGCAACCAAATTCACTTCGCCTATAGCCTCCAAGTCTGAAAAGGCCGGTGCCGACTGGACTGGCAGTTCCGAAAACTATGTGAAGATTTGAATTAAAACATTCTGATGTTTGGTATCACAGTTGTATTCACTGGCCGACCATTAGATCAATATGGAATTTAAAGGAAGAAATTGTTAGGTTCCTTGATGGACATTGACTGTGACCTTTTCCTAACGTTGATTTGAAGATAAACAACATGTTTATTTATCATCGGAAGCATTGTAATTTTTTTGTACATGAGATGTATGTGCATCTTAAATCTTTTTAAACAAAGCAAATAATATATATATGCAGCCCGCCAAGTACCCAAATTTCATTAAGGCGGCCCGCGGTTGAAAAGGGTTGCCCACCCCTGCATTAGAGCATGGAATGGGTTGCCTAAGCTAGCCAGGAAAACCAGTGACTTGGCAGAATTTAAGTCACTGGTTAATATGCATGACTGAATGCATGACGCGTAGGACGTAATTATCTTCTTTTTTGAAGTAACGTCTGTATTATATAAGATAAGATAAGATTTTGACTGATTGCAAGACTTGACGTGTAAGTTTCGGGCATTTCTTTAGAAAGGAAGACTATAAAGTCATAATTCAAACCTCCTGCTCGGTCTGCCGCCTTGACAGTGAGAGTGAGCTCGATCTCTGGATCATTGTTAAAAACGCCATGCAGCAATATCCATATCAAATACACTTCGTCAATTCAAAAAGTTACTTTCTATTTTTCATGTTTTGAGTTTTCCCTCAAAAGTGAGGATTATTATTGATAGGCGCTATCGCGGTGATGAAGACTTGAAATATATAACAAACTCACATGGAGTAAATACCGAACTCAATGCTGGAACAACAACAATACAAAGCCAACAATAGTTAAAGGTATTCGACGCTCTAAAGTTTAAATAACAAACACTTTTAAATCAGGGGCGTAGCTAGGAATTTTCCATTGTTTGGGGACCCGGGGGCTTGACCTTTTTGGGGGCACTACTTTTTGAGTAATTATTAATTTCTAATGTAAAAAACTCACATTTGGAGGCAACCTCAGGTGGGGACCCGGGGGTATTTTCAAATTTCCCCCCCTCCTCCCCCGCCCCTAACTACGCCAATGCTTTTAATACTCAAAAAGGAAACCGTCGAATGTCCTCTATTACTAGCCGTCTATATTATTCTTCTTATACATAGTGTAAATGAGAAAGCGTCTTGATTCCAGCGTCTTTTAGAGCGTTGTTACTTTTCAAAGATCTGTCACCTCATTTGTCATTAGATACGACTTCCCCATATTCCCGAAACAAATAACTAATTCCTAAATCATGTTATAACAATTACATTCTAGCCCCAAACCACCCACTGGACGACGAGGTGGGGTGGGTGGGTTGCGGATTGCAGGGTTTGAATCAGACCATCGAAAGGATAATCCAGATGGCAAACTACACAGCATACCACACGACATGTCAGTAAGTGTTTGGTGGCAATAATTACATCAAATGTAAAGAACAAAATGGAATGGACATTATAATCTCACATAAATTAAATAATGTAGAAATGATAAAAATATCGATTTATACATTTCAGTGCAGTCCAAGTTTATAATTAACACATTGGTTTCAAGTAACAAGGTCAACCAGATCTCTTGGTAATAAAACAGTTCATGTTATGTACATTTTACTAAACAATCAAAAAAGGTCGTAAATAATGTATTGTGTTCCACTTCCAAAAATATTTTAAAGTTGAACAACATCATTTGAACATAACCATTATATTATTATAACAGTGACATATAACACTTACATATATGAATAGTTATTATAAGAATTACATATGTGTACACACTATTAAGTGTATGGATTCTTTTCATTTTTCATCCACTTATAAAACCTAAGTAGATTATTTTTATGGCCGTAGAACAGGGGTTCTCAACCTGTGGGTCGCGACGCCATTGGGGGGGTAGATTGACGAAATGCCAGGGGTCGCTAAAGACAATCGAAAAAATGGATTCTTTGTTTCTATTCTTCTTTTGCTGTGTGTGTGAGCGGGGTGGGGGTCGCGGCAGAGTGTGGGATTGTAAAGAGGAAGTTTGGAGTTTAGAGTCGCTGCCGTAGAAGATGTGTATTGATATGAAGATTTTTTTAAGTACCTTGTTTCAGGCGATTAGGTTTTATTGATTACAAAGTTTTATAATTAAAAAGCTTTCATTTAAAAAAAAATTATTTGGTATCTACAATAATCAAAGTTGCAGGAAATTATTCTGCAACTGTTAAGGCACGTCATCGGTTATCGGTAGTGCCATTTTCGGGTTAAACTCCTAGATAGGCACACATCGGCGATACATTAAAAAAATGTGTATTTAAATATACACTGTCTAGCTCCAATTCATAGACATATGTGTCAGTGTGACAAGGAAGAAATGCAGTCATTACACCGGTTAATAAGCTCTTTGACTCCGTAACGACGTCGTTGATTTGACATGGCTCTCGTGTTCAGATAAACTCTGACAAATAATGTATTGTCCTATTTTTGTTCCTCCAGTACATGTTTTAATAGCTTCAAACATTATTTTTTATTCCAATAATTAACAGAATACACTAAAAATAAACAAATTAGGGAGAAAGTTTTTTAAATATTGTCATAGAAACAAGAATTAGAATAAATTCTCTATTGTCATGTTCGAACGCTCAACTAATATATAAATGTACATAATGCACTGTTCAGTTTGTTTAATTATTTTTTTTTTACTGAGAATGTCTTTTTGTATTGTAAACCATATTTTTTAAGGCATAGTTTTATTCAATGTCCGAACTTTTCAATATAACTTCTTTGAGGGTTGCTGGTATTATGTTCTTAGTCATTGTCAGTTTTGATGGCTGTGTCTTCGTTAAATGAAAATTTAAAATTGGAGCCATCTGATGAGGTGTTGGAGCCATCCAATGATTTCTTGGAGCCAGAGTTGGAGCGACTCTTCTCTGAGGTGAACCCCGTGTCCTGAGATTCGTCTCCCCGGGGCGTCGTGTGCTCAATTTCTATGAACCCGTCCTTCGGCACCCGCAGCAATGTCGGAGTGGTATTCGTGGACCTAGTGGTCATATTTTTAGCCGCTCCATTAGGCGGATGTTGGTAAGAAGGGTTTTCAATAAGATATGGACTAACCGAGAGTCCATTGCCAGATACTATGATTTTACCATCGGGGAATGGGTTTGAACTTTTGCCGTCAGATTTCGGTGCTTTCTTTTTGTTACGTTTTTTCATGTTTGCTTCCACGTCAAGTTTTTGACTTGCTGGAGCTGTTTCCGTTTCGTAGGTGTAGTCGGCGAGTTCTTTTTGTGAGCCGTTCTGGGACAAGTACTGTGATTTTTTTTTACCCCTACTGACATTGTCTTCCTCCTCATCCTCGTCCTCGTCGTCGTCATCATCATCATCATCGCCGGGAGATTTCGGTCGATAATACGCTGAGCAGATTATAATAAGTTTGTAGAAGAGTAAGGAGATAATCATAATGTTTTTGGAAGTGAAAAAGATGAGGCTGTAATTGATCACATTGAAGCCGATCATAACGTAGAGGCGAACAATCATGAAAGGAAGGTCCTGCATGATCATGGTCAGAAAGATGGCGGACACCTCATGACGGAACTTCATCAATTTCTTGTGAGCGCTGAGGTCCACCGTGTCCGTAGCTACCACGCTGATGTTCCTCTGGCGCTTGGGCTGATGGATGACCGTGATAGTCATGGTGAACTGCATCACGGAGAATGACCAGATGGCCAGCACAACGTAGCAGAGCTGCTTGTTCGGCCTGACCGCTTCTTCACCCAGCAGTGAGAAGTACTCCATGATATCTCCGCCTATGCCGATGAAGGCAAAGAGAAGCTCCGCCAGCTGCTCTCTCTTGACTTCTCCCCTGGGAAGAATCCATCTTGAGACAAACAGGAAGTAGGGAAGCATCTCCTCGACCAACATGATCCAGGTGTTGGGGGTTAAGGACGGCGCCTATGGAAACAGGCAGAAAGAATTCATTAAACGCAAGTAATTGGGTCATAGTTTAACACTAGTAAAACAAACGTAGTTACATGTCGCCTTTATGTTTCTGGTCACATACAATTAATTCATAAATCTTTCTACTTTGTAGCCAGATTTTGTAAGGAAATATTATTACTAAAGTCTACTAGATATATTTGATCTCATATTAACCTGACATGTCGATATTGTCGATATTATAAATTAATTTCTATCTAGTATCGATCACAATGAAGTTATTCAAGTTATTTAAAGTTTTCTTGGTTAAGATATATAACGCCTACAAAGGTTTAGTTGTCTACCAGCAGTTTGGTGCTACAAGTCAACGACCGGTAACAACAAATGTGAGTTGATATAAGTTTGTTTTTTTTTAGAAAAAAAAAAGCAATACAATAATATCAATGCTTAAACTACGTTGAGAGTTAACGTTTAGAATTAGTTAGGGTTAACGTTTAGAATTAGTTAAGGTTAACGTTTAGAATTAGTTAGGACTAGAGAAAGCTCAAGGGTTAACGTAAATACTCAGGATAAATTCATCTACATTCGATTATCTTACAGGAATCTGAACAGTGTCACTTGTGTTTGTCGGCTGGTCAAGCGAGTCAGCTTGACCCTCAATAAACTTCTCCGTCTTGTCCAGCTCAAGGAGCCAAATGCAAGTGAGAACTGTACACAGGTAACAAAAGAAAGCTGGCATGAATCTGAAAGGGAAAGACGAAAGAATTTGTCAAATTTTACTTTTGAACAAAAAGTAAATCAACTAAAAACACATAGCTGCCTGCACTCTCGTTTGGATTTATCGATTTCCCGGGTTCAAACTCTGTCCGCTCCCTCCCTTAGTCGTGCTGCTGGAGGTGTGGACTATGAAGTAAACTATCTTCAAACATTTCTTGTGCTATAAGATAGGAAGAAATAACAGAAGTCGTTATAGTCTATTTATAAGCTTGCAGCAGGTCATCAACATACAAAAAACATAGTTTGCTAAAAATAGTTTCTAATTAAAGACATACGCCTAGTGTGCTTGATAGAATATCATTTATTTCGTAAAGATTTATTTTTAAAAGCAATGTCTATATACATTTTAAAGGAGGCAGGTAGTAGTACACATTTACGGTACATTCTATTTTATTGTAATAGATCGATTTCAATGGTACCTTCGTGGAAACTAGGACTTGGGCTGGCTGGGCTAAAAAAAAACCTGGACTAGATCTCAGAAACGGCTCGAATAAATTCCCTAGACATTTAACAGCAGTTTATATCTTTTAGGAAAGAATTAGTAGCTCATTTGTCACACAGTGAAAAAATAGGACCGTTAATATTTGTTGATAGTAAAGAAAAAAGAGCTACCTTTAAATTAGACTAGTGGTAAGCGTGGTCGAGAGGCTAAGTGCGGCTTGAGCTTGGCTTGCTTGGCTACCTAGAAGGGGGCTCGAGGTTCGACACCCGACTCGGGCAGAGTTATGTTTACTGAGCGCCCAAAGGCAGCACGGGAAACCAACTCCTAGATACCCCCTCCCCCCCACTGGTCCACAAATGAGATTGGATCAAAGCGCTCTGAGCATGCTGTAAGCATGAAAGTAGCGCTATATAAAAGCTATAATAATAGAGAACAAGGGAACAATTACCTCAAACTCCTTTCTACAACTTATAGAGCGGTTGTTTTTCTCTTTATAACAATTGAAAGGAACAGTTGTACCCCCCTCTCCTCCTACCCCCCCCCCACTCCCCGAGAATGAATACTTGTTAAGCAAATGTATACATCTACTAGACTTTATAATGTTCCAATGATAAACTTGAAGTCTATCTAGAAGACGATGTCAAAGCACAAGTATTGTATCCAGCTTTAACTAAACAAAAATGTTATTTTAAATTTCAGTTATAATTTTTTTTATTTTATTTAGTATAATGGGGGGTATTGTCTTTATTTAAAAAAATGTATTTTGTAATGTTTTCTACTTCAAGTTAGGTCCAGTACGAAACTTATTAAAATGTTGATGGGTAGTTTTTAAAAACGTCTGTAACATATGAAGAGAAAGAAGGAAATGGAGACAAGGTATAGAAAGAAACATTGGAATACATCAAATAAACGCCTACATTTTGCTATTACAATCATATATTCATATATTTACTGAAGCCTTTAACCTTTGATTGTTTTCTATCTATTTGTTGAGTGTTCAGTGTGGTGGGCTAATCTATCTGACTTCAATTACTAATTATTTCAATTACTCTTCCAACTTAGCCACAAACACAACATAATATAGTTGACAACGACTTTCATTTCATTTCTATAAAATTGCACTTTATTGATCACTGGGAAATCAGTCCAGTCTTCTAAATACTATTCCACTACTAATAAAACAGCCTACTCCTAGAATAACGCCATGTCTTCTTGTCGCTCTAAGTCTATCTACGTCACTACTTTTACCGTCGCTAAAAAAAATGCCCAGTATATTTATCCAACTAAACCAACATACTCTCAAACTATAACATAACATCAGCAACTTTTTTTTTAGTTTTATAGTCGCTTTATAGTTTCAAGCATTAGAAGAGCCTTTATTTCTAACACAATGAACCGCCTCAATCTTCCTGTCTGGAGACTTGAGTTAGCTCTGGTCTTCTCCCCACGTCCCCCACAATCCCCTGCACGACACACACACACTTTTCAAACCTGAAGACAAGACACCGAGGTGCAGGGAGATTGAAAAGTGTTTCATGGGCTATAATCAGTGATTAACTGGGTCAAACTTACAGGCTTTAACCCCCATGTTCGTTTCTTCCTAAAACGTTTTTTTGTAATTTGGTCATAAATTTTAACGTAATTCCAGTATAGGAGGAGAAGAGAGTGTCACTCTATGTCAAGGGTTCTCAACCTGTGGAACGCGATCTCCTTGGGATCGATTGACGATTTGCAATGGGTCGCCTAAGACCATCGAAAATATAGATTGTTATTGTATACTATTCTATTGCTGTATGTGTATGGGTTGGGGGGTAGGGGCAGAGTGGGGAATTGTATAAAGGTGTCGACGAGCTTAAAAGGTTGAGAACCGCTGCTCTAATTACACGAATATTGTCTGTGCAGTGGCGTAACAAGGGTACCAAACACTCGGGCAGCAAGTCCTGTAGGATCCCCGCTCAACTTCCCATGAAGATATGTCTTTGGTTCTCCATACGCCTACTAGTGGCGTCCCCTAGAAAAAAAAAATATTCGCGCCTTCTTAGCCACTTGGGTCTGGGAGAGCGTTGTAGACTCCCGCAATGGGTCCTGTTGGGTTAAATGTGATGACAAGAGAATACATTTAAGAACATTTAGTTATAACTCAAGTTTTCCTTTTATTTTCTTTGCTTATATATTTAATATAAATATAGAATCCAAATTGAATACATTTTTTTCATGCCTTTCTATTTAGGCTTTTTATTTTCTTTATTTGTATTTTGCAGATAATTCTTTAGTTATGTATAGTAGAAAAAGTTCTTTGAAGTTAGTAGTGGACAGACAACAGGCTTCCCTCCTGCCAAAAATCTATCTTTCTATTTATGTATCTATCTATCTATATATCTGTCTGTCTGTCTGTCTGTTTGTCTGTCTGTCTGTCTGTCTGTCTGTCTGTCTATCTATCTATCTATCTATCTATCTATATATCTCTATATATCTCTATATATATATATATATATATATATATATATAGATATATACTTATCTATCTATTTATTTATCTGTCTATTTATCTATCTTTCTATCTATGTATCTATCAGTCTAAAACTTTCAACTTGTTAGTTATGAAACATTTATACATTTATTCATTGAGAGAGGTTTGGGCTTCAGATAACTTCTTATTGGTTTAAGAACCTCTGCAGTAGAAACCAATCCTCAGACCTTTCTAACGTCCAAACGTATACAACTACACTTGGCCTAGAGTGCACTACCCTGGTCGGCCCTTGTGTAGCCTACTTAAAGCTGTGATTGAATCAACTGTAGGTAACGAGGCGACTGTCGAGGGTTTGAGTGGGGCTCACTGTGTACACGCGACCTAGCGTACACTTAATCAAAGATCACAGTTGAATGTCCCACCAGATTTCCAACCACAGTACAGGAGTGGAAGTGTAGGGATATTGAGGGAGGAGAGTTATAGATAGAGGGGAGGTATATATTAGAGAGGAAGGGAATGTGCAGAGGGAGTGGAATAAACTATAAAGAATAGATCGAATGTGTATATACAGGCAATCGACTTATTTGCGTCGTTTAATTTCATTCTTGTCTGTACTTCAATAAGCTTGCTGTTCAATAAAGGGCCAGTGTAACACAGTCTGCCACGGTGTGAACTACGTTCTATAAAGACAAAGGTTTATGTACCTGCGATCATTGTAAATACATTCTAAAGAATCAAAGGCCACTGGTGTATAAGGAAAGTTTCCAACGTTAGAAAAAGGCCAGAGCGAAATAAAAAGAAAATACGTTAGATGGTTTTAAAACTCTCAATGTTAACAACAAAGTTTCTTGTACCATAAAAAAAACGTGAAAATAAATAATAAAATATAATTAATGGAGTTTGTATTACACACCCAACAAGTAGACTGACCCTGTGGGCCAGTCGTATTCAAAAATAGCCTTACACACAAACATGTATCTATTTGTTACTGAGATTGTGAATGACTACGAACTGAGTCTCTAATTTAGATGACATGCATGTATGTGAAATTGAAAGATTAAAAAAAATCGAAAGCTTGTTAGTCATATGAAAACATAATCAATTATAAATATCTCTGTCTCTGAGAGATCCTTTTAAGCACATATATAATTAGGCTTTTCTTCGAGTTCGAAGATTAATAACGAGTGCAGTATTTCGCATTGAATCTGTGACCTACATATTTTGCCACATCTAGCGCAGACATAACCGATGTCCACCGCCGGTTGAAATAGGTTTTTATCACAGCCGTCCTAGTCCATCCTTGGCACTGAAAGACATTGCTATTTAAAGTGCGATCACCATCTTACACTCAGGATGGAGCGCAGACATCTTTGGTGAAAGCGTTCAAGACATTAGTTGCTTTCTGTATAGTACCCGTGTCTCTCAGATCCATAGAGAAGGGTTTAGAGAACATAGACTTTTTCATCGAGTCCATAGATTAAAGAGGGATAAGACCTACATAGATGACCACATCCAGTGTAGGCATAACCATTGCCCTCCAGTGGTCGATTTAGATTTTAGTCTCAAATGTGTACCAGGCGGCCTTTGTAGATGACCTCCAGCTGTCTTGTTCTTAAGTCGCCTGCAACCAGGTGCTCTCTTCTATGTCAGTTAAAGCTAGTTAGCATCTGAGGTGGCTTTCATAGCGGAAGAGCTACAGCACCATGGCTGTTACACTGTAGTATTACTGAAGTGGATCGTGTATACATAAACCAGTTTATTTGCTTAAGAAGACCAACGATAGGCGATGAACAAGAAACAGGCGAGTGTGTCTGACAGTGTCATTGGATGGAGAAAGAGAGAAACAGAGATAGAGGTTAAGAAAAGATTAGGTGATAAAGAGAGAAAAAAAAGAGAGAAAGAGAAAGAGGAGGGGGGAGGGAGAGAGAGAGAGAAGGACGAATGAAAATTGGAAAAACAAAGAAAGAGAGAAAGAAAGAAAGAGGGAGATAGAAAAGTTAGAGAAAGAAAGAAAATGAGAGAAAGAGAAGGGAGAAAAAGAAAATGGAAAACAATATGAATATAAATATTTAAAAAGAAAGACAGACAAAGAAAAGGAAGAAAGAGAATAAGGAAGCGAGAAAGAAAGGAAAAAAACTTGTATAAAAAAAAGAGAATAAAGAGAGAAAGGTTGAAACAGAACGATAAATTAAATAGAGAAAAAAAACATTGAACGATAGAGAAAGATATAAAGCGAGAAAAAGATAGAAGAAATAGAGAAAGTAAGAATTAAGAATACCTATTTTAAACGTACTGATAATGTCAATAGAGTA